>CAIGRN010136451.1:0-18493 GCA_903798345.1 Fraxinus anomala
TGATTACATATCTCGGGTTCCTTATTCCAGTGTAGTTGGTTCACTGATGTATACTATAGTTTGTTCAAGACCTAATTTGGCACATGCAGTTAGTGCAGTTAGCAGATACATGGTTAATCCTGGCAAGGAACATTAGTTATGTGGAATCAGATTATGCAGGGGATATTGATAAGAGGAGGTCACATACAGGGTATATGTTTACCCTTGGTGGCTGTGTTATCAGCTGAAAAGCTACTTTGCAAAATATAGTAACTTTGTCTATAACAGAAGTATAATACATGGCCATTACAGAGGCATGTAAGGAGTCTCTGTAGATGAGAGGATTGATTGGTGAAATCAGTGAGGACTTGCAGATTTCTACATTATTCTTTGATAGTCAGAGTGTAATTTTCTTGACTAAGGATCAGCTGTTTCACGAGGAGACTAAGCACATTGATGTGAGGTATTGTAGTGAGCAAGGTCGATATTAGTGATAATCCTGCTTATATGATGACAAAACCATTTCTTATTGCTAAGTTTGAATATTGTTTGAAGTTGGTTCACTCATGTATACTATGATTTGTACAAGACCTGATTTGGCACATGCAGTTAGTGCAGTTAGCAGATACATGGTTAATCCTGGCAAGGAACATTAGTTATGTGGAATCAGATTATGCAGGGGATATTGATAAGAGGAGGTCACATACAGGGTATGTGTTTACCCTTGGTGGCTGTGTTATCAGCTGAAAAGCTACTTTGCAAAATACAGTAACTTTGTCTATAATAGAAGTATAATACATGGCCATTATAGAGGCATGTAAGGAGTCTCTGTAGATGAGAGGATTGATTGGTGAAATCAGTGAGGACTTGCAGATTTCTACATTATTCTTTGATAGTCAGAGTGCAATTTTCTTGACTAAGGATCAGCTGTTTCACGAGGGGACTAAGCACATTGATGTGAGGTATTGTAGTGAGCAAGGTCGATACTAGTGATAATCCTGCTTATATGATGACAAAACCACTTCTTATTGCTAAGTTTGAACATTGTTTGAATTTAGTGGGTGTTTGTCATTGATTTAGTTCTTTGAGGCTTGTTTGGAAGATGAAGAATGGTGTTTATTGTTTGAGTTGTGACTTGAAATTCTTTGTATTGGACTTTGGTTCAAGGTGAAGATTTGTTGTAGTTTGACCCAAATTGTAGTGGGTGTTGGAGTTTAATTTGGAGTATTTTGAAGAGAGCAAGATTATGGACCGGAGGAAAAAGTCGCCTTATTTTCGCTAGCATGGCGCTAGCTAGACGCTCGAGTAAAACTGTTGGATAACAACCAGAGACTTCGTCGCCTGACTATCACTCGCCCCTCGCTTGAGAGAGAGGCTGTCGCTCGACTCTCGCCCGCCTGTTGTTTGAGCGACGAATTTATCCGACCCAAGCTTTTTTTCATTTTTGACATGGTTTTGGGCTCCTATTCTTCTACAACTTGTCTCTAGGGTTTACCTATATATATGTCACGATTTGTAATGCTAAGACAACTAAGAAAAAAGAGAGAAAACATTCTTGAGAGCCTATATTTCAATTGAGATCATTGAGATCTTCATATTGTAACACAAAACTATTGATTATAATGGATTGTCCTCATCTGCCCGTGATTTTTTCCTGAATTGGGTTTCCACGTAAATTCTTGTGTTCTTGTTTTATTCTTCATTATTTCATTATTGTCATTATCTTGTGATTCGTTTCATAACCCACTTAGGTTGAAAGAAGTGATGTGGTGATAAATGATTATCCCAAGAACTTAGGATCTATAGAGGTCTACCAATTAGACATGAGTTGAGTGATCAGTCTAGTGAGCATTGTGNAAAGAAGTGATGTGGTGATAAATGATTATCCCAAGAACTTAGGATCTATAGAGGGCTACCAATTAGACATGAGTTGAGTGATCAGTCTAGTGAGCATTGTGGACGATGAAAGGAAATATATGTTCTCGAGGTATGAGCGATATGGAATGGGATATGATAAGTTTGATGAGATCTTTTCTATGCGTTGTTGCATATGTCTTTTCATCGCGTGATGATTTGACATTAGCCTTGGTGAGTACATGGAGCAGGTATGGTATGTGTTTCGGGTCCGAAACACGAGGTAAGATCTGTGATTCCAATTTTATTGGTTACCTTGATTAGGCGAGTATACACTTTGTGTTTTGATTGCTTACAGGTTGATTGAGTATCAATGTGGAGATTTGTTGTGTTTTTTGATACCCAATAAATCCTAAGCGATGTTTTTAAACCGATATTGGATAATTTATATCGCTATCTTAGTGATGGCTCGACCTGAAAACAACTTGAGGCCACTAAAAGTAACTTAATTAGTTAATGTTGCTCATGGCCCAACACTTGTGGATGCCCAAGTTATCGAGTTGGATGATGATATTAGTTGGCCAATTTATTCTTAACATTGGCCCTTTTGGTGAAGGCATAATACTTTGGTTATATGGGCCACTTGACTTGGCCCAAAAAGTGACCTAATGTGACTTTTGCTATATATATCCTAACTTTTTGTCTACAGCCGTGTGGTGGATGTGCGTGCAATAGAGGAGAAATGGCGAGGTAGCCATTCTTGGTGGTTCGTTTGAGTGTTCAACCATTGCACCTCTTTTCTTCCCTTCTATGTGGTATTGCTACCACCACCATCCTCCTTTGTGGGGATGAAAACGAGTAGCAATTGGAGTGTTAAAGTTGTAGGTCGGAGCCTTCTTGATTGATGTTTGTTTGGTTGATTAAATTGAGTCCAAATTAAGATTTCTCGAAGATTTTTGTGACCGATATGTCCATTAATCGCCATTCCTAACTAAATTAAGTTCTTAACAAAATTAAGTGCTGCTAGTGCGGCCACCGCAGCATCAGTTAACGTTGTTTACAAGTTTTCTTAGTCTAGAAGTGAATTAAGAGGAAATATAGGACCTATTGTTTGGCGATAATATCTTGTAAGCAATTACTTTTGACTTAAAAAACATGCATTGACTACTACTTTTTCCCTTGAATAAGAGGGAATTTAACTTCCAATTAATGTAAATGCTTAAAAGTTTCATTTAATATCTTAGAAAATTTCACAAAATTGAATTATGTACGACTATGGACATACATTTTATAATGCTCAACTCCTCGAACATATTTTAATTAGACAGGCATTACGATTACTACACTTTCAGGAAATTATTTTTTAAGAAAGAGTTTAAAGCCTACAATTTCGTTACCAATATCATCTGTTGTGGAGTCTTTCTGTTTCATAAAATTGGATTAATTTAAAATGTTCAATAATTCAGCTCCATGAAAAAAAAAAAAAAAAACTAATATTAATCCATCATTCTGTTTGTGAAATAATGGATCTCTTTAGTTTTCACTGAGAAAATTCACCAACCATTGAAGTGCTAGTATGATCAAACTTTGTCAGAATTTTATTAGCTTTTGATCAAACTTCAATTTTAATCAAACCTTTAAGGAGACCCGCAATTTTTATCAAATGCTAAGTCACACAAGTCCCAATTATCTTTTGTGATAATTGATTATTTTATATTTTATATATATATTTTTTGAGTGAAGAATAAGTATCGAAATCTTGGCACTTGATTGTTGAAGAAAACAAATTCCTAGCCATTATATTGCTACATGTACAGAATTCTTGTACACGTAGTTTGACATCCCTTAATTTGAATTTCAGAAATTAAATCAATGGACAGACACATGTCACTGTCAACTTATTTGTACAAAATCATTTGTACAAATAGAATAATTGTTATATTATTTTATTATCCTATTTATACATAACAATGGCACATAAGCGATAACATAAAATGATGTGGAGAGAAAAGATAGGATGAAAAAGTTAACTATATTTTAAATTGGCAAATGATAGAATGTCATGTATCATTACATAATATCTTATATAAACATTTATATACATATAGCAAGATCCTATATTATTAACCTTAATGATCGAGTCTCATTTAAGAGGCTACCAGAAAACGTGCCACACTTTTCTTTCGAAGCCTTTAATACATAGTAGTATTTTTGGTAGTGCGGTCGTGATTCAGTTATAATAGTCTCCTTAGTTACTAAGGGAGTTTTTCTCGTCATTTCAAACTTTCAATTAATTTTAAAAAATTGGCAAGTTTGAAATTTATTTTAGGAGTTTGACATAAAGTCTTAAAGTGTTGGGTTTATGTGACAATATCATATCATAAAATTTCAAAATTAAAATGAATGGCCTATTCGGCCAGCTAGATATACTTTGTCATTAAATGAAAAACAGATTTTTTACGTATTATTTTATCATATAGGGGCTATATATAATGAAATCATCCCACACTACTTGCGAGATCAATAGAGGATTACAATAAAACTAAAAGTTTGACATCTAAATGCAAGAGAAGCGTGTGGACTACCTTATTTCTATTTCGGGAAATGTGATGGTAAGAACCACAATTTCATCATCAAGTGAAGTTACTATGTCAAAGTAAATATATGCATTAGCATTAAGACTAAAATTAGAGAATAGATTATGGATGACTCCAAGAATGTCACATTTGGCTACTACAATATCGTGTCCAGCGAAAAAAAACATAAATTATATATATATATACACATGTATATAATAACTTTGCTTATATTTTTTATAAATTAATTTAAATATATTAGAAAATGAATAAAGGGAATTGAGGGTTTAGCTTATAATCCACGATCAATTTAGGAGATTGAGGGTTGAGATATTTTGAGTTTCTGGGGTGGTGATTGATGTAGAATCGGGGGCTGCCATAGTGACTGTTGTGGTGGATCAACCAAGTAGACGACGATGAGAAAATGTTTGAATTGTATAGTTTTACGATAGGAGTATCTCTTCTCACTCATGATTAAAAAATAGTCATATTAACATCTTATTCAGAAGATGTTTTTTATTTTTGTCAAATATATCGAATGTAGATGTTTTCTTTCCTTTTTTGAATCAGTAATCAAACTGAACTTGGTCAAATTGACTCACCTTTGTCTAAATCAACCTGCTTCTACAATTACCAAAATTTCTTTCATTTCTTTCAATTTTATTAACATGAATTCTCAAAAATTCGGTAAAGATCGATTGACGATTTAAAGATTAGATAACAAAAACAGCAATGATATATAATTTTCAAACTTTTATTTGCATATAGAAGTCATCACAAGATATCTTCAAATTCACACAGCATCTTCCAACTCGCATTACTGAAATTATAAAGATGGTGTTAACCTTAAAATAGTATGGCTTATTATATTGTCCATATAATCAGCTAAAAGCTTTTTCTTGATAACTTGCACTTTTTGTTTTTCCAAAGTTGTCTCAAACCCTGGAAATCACAAAAAAATAAAAAAAATACATATGTTAGTACTACAATATTTAACAATAAACTTTTAAATTCAATAGTTTAACATGGTATCAAAGCCATCAAACATCATGAAAAAATAAGTAGAAATTTGATGAAAAAATAAATTTGGCATAAAAAACCAGCATGTACGGTGAATGGCTAAATTTGGCCCCTATTTGACAACAATTAAAATGAATGTTTTAGAAAAAAATGAGTTTTAGAATAATGATTTTTTGAAGAATATGTGATTCAAAAGTATGAAAAAATTTAGATTTATGTGTAGCATATTTTATTGTGAGAATGTGTGGTTAAAAATGAGTTTGACAAAAAAGAGTTTTGTTTTAATAGTTGTTAAACATGGGCTTAAATAAATGTATCTCCACTCTGTTTAAACGTTTAGATAGAGTGCTTTGACTCATAATATATATATATACATATACGTAAAAATATATATAAAAGTAGAATATTTCCATACTGAGTATAATCAATTAAGATTATTCCAGCATCCGGGTTAGCAATGATGGAGAAGGCTTCGTGGGAGAGATCAAGCTGGTAATTTTGACATACTAGGCAAAGATCTACAATTGTTACAGTAACTTCATTTCCTGTGCAAGGCTGTGGTACGCCTGCATTGGTAGGTCCAGTGCACCTCACTGTGTACCTTCGTCCACATGTTGCTCCATTGTTGTATAATGAAGGATTTGCTGCCGCTATCATTGTACCTCAATCTTCGAATCCATAGCATGCCGATGCTCTACATAGTTCAACTAGTTTGTTACCTTGCTTTGATCAGTTACCGAAAAAAATTAGTACTATTAGGTCAAAGTTTTCTTTTAGTACTTATTTTATGAGTTAAACCACTTTGTCAAAAGAATAATGGTAAAAGCAGTGCCAGAATCCTAGATGGTAGGAGATAATTTGATAGCGGCAGCAAATCCTGGAGATTGAGAAAGGTGATCAGAGTTTTGGTTGAAGGAGAATGAGGAGCTCTCAGGTGATCCACATGAAATAAATGATTCCAGATGGTCGGGAGCTAGTGTAGAAGCACACAGTAAATGAGGGCCTTCGTGATTATAGTTAGGAGGTCCAAAGGTAATAAGGTTTAGTAGAATCTGAACAGCCTTTAAGTTTTTATCATTTACAGTTGATACTACTGGCTTGGACCATAAGTTTTTATCCGACGAGGGGTTTTTTTTGTTATCAATTTTGTAGTGTTATTTACTTTTATGTAATATATCAACTACGGCAATTCAACTTAGGATAGTATTGCATGCAAATTCATCTCGATATAATTAATAATCATGACTTCTCGTACTTATTAATTGATAAATTTAAATTTCGCATAAAACATTCATTCAACCCCCTAAGTTTTAGTTGGGTCGAATACCGTTATTTTCAGTGAGTTTGATCATTCTTACTATATAATGAATGTGTTTAATAAGTTAATGAATTTGAATACTGTACTTTTTAAATGATTCAAATCATATTTGGATTGATTGATTATTGTCATATAAAAGTAAATAAAAGAGGAGAAATAAATAATTTTTCTTGAAAAAAACTAAATGAAGCATTAAAATAAAGAACATTGCTGAGTGTATAATTAAATTACTCTTTGAATATAAAAATACTCTTTAGAAATAAAGTATTTTGAACATTTTGTCACACGACCTCTACTTTTCCCTGTGTAACTATATTGTGGTCATTCATTAAAATTATCTATTATCCCTATCGTACAATAAAAAATTTTCGACCCTTCTAAACTCAAATTTCTAGTTTGATCTTGAATAGTATAGCCTATAGATAAAAAAAATAACCATCATAATTGTTTGAATGAGTTTTTCAAATTTATCACTTCTAATAATAGAAAATTTCTTGCTTGCTTGGTAATGAAGATTCTTTTTCCAATAATATGAAAATTGAGATTTCTTGAAATTTCAATATGAAATCAAGAATATTGATTTATATACATAGCAAGATCTCTATGGAATTTCTGAAGATTCTTATACCTAACTAGAGAGATTATGCTCAGCAGATTTGGAAGAAGAGAGTTCACGTGAAAGTGAATTTCTAAAATTATACCTGAAGAGTACTTACAAGAGTATATATATACACACACACACATTTACAAACTAATGGCCAGCTGTATTATGACAGCTCAGCAACTCATGACAACTTTAACCTAACTTCTAACTGAGGCTAAGTTAAATAAATATGCCAACTTCAGCTTCTATGCACCGCAAGACTCCCCCTCGAGATGGCAAGTGGATGTTCAAGACACCCATCTTGGTTAATAAGGTTTTAAATCTAGCTCATGCTAATGCTTTCGTCAGTAGGTCCGCCAATTGATTCTGTGCAGACAAGTGCATAATTTTAATGTCACCTAATTGTACCTTCTCCCACACCAGATGGCAATCTAACTCTATGTGCTTCGTTCTTTCATGGAATTCAGGGTTACTCGCTATGTATAATGCTGGCTGACTGTCACAAAATAGGAGAGTTGCCTTAGGATTTCCATTCCCAAATCTGCCAGCACTTTCTTGAGCCAAATTATCTCACAGACAGCTGCAGCCATTGCCCTGTATTATGCTTTAGCTGAGGATCTGGAGATGGTATGTTGTTTCTTCAAACGCCAAGATATTAGGAAATTTCTAAGAAACATGCAAAAACCTGTGACTGATCTGGTATCTGCACAAGAGGCCCAATCTGCATCGCAAAAGCCCCTAAGTTCAAGGCTGGAATATGTTGCAAAGTATAGATCTTGTCCTGGTTTTCCTTTCACATATCTAAGTACGTGATGTACAGCATCCAGATGAGGTTTTCTGGGAGACTCAAGGTATTGACTTAAAACCTGTACCGCAAAGGACAAATCTGGTCTTGTGATAGTTAAGTATAGCAATCTGCCAATTAACCTCTTATACATTCCTCGATCATCAATTAACTCCCCCTCATCCTTAGTCAGTTTTATGTTCTGCAACATGGGGCACTTTGTTGGCTTGGAGCCCAAGTATCCAGCATCCTCAAGCACTTCCAACGCATATTTTCATTGGCACACAGAAATTTCTTTAGGGCATCTTGCTACTTCAAGCCCTAGAAAGTAATTTAAGATCCTTAAGTCCTTCAGTTTGAATTGATTATCAAGATATCTTTTAAAATGCTCAATATATACCAAATCATTCTCCCTATTATTATGTCATCAACATAAATGAGGATCACAGTATATAAGCAGCCAGTCCTTCTACTAAACAAAGAGTAATCTGACCTAGATTTAACAAAACCCTGGGAAATGATGAATGAAGATAGTTTTGTGTTCCATTGTCTCGATGCCTATTTTAGGCCATAGATAGATTTGTTGAGTTTACATACCAATTTTACACCATCTTCCCCTTGCTGCTCATATCCTGGTGGTAATTTCATGTACACTTCCTCCTCAAGGTCACTATGAAGAAAGGCATTGTTGATGTCGAGTTGATGAAGATGCCAATTTTTTATGGCAGCCACTGCTAGGAGAGCTTTTACTGAAGTCAATTTTGCTACAAGGGAAAATGTCTCGTAATAATCTAGCCATGCCTGCTGAGTAAATCCATTTGCCACTAGTCTAGCTTTCTTCCTCTCCTTAGTCCCATCCTGATTAAACTTGACCTTATAAATCCACTTGCAGTCAACGGGTTTCTTATTGATAGGTAATGAAGCAATGGTCCATGTGCTGTTAGTAACCAAAGCCTGATACTTAGTATCCATAGCCTGACACCAGGCTGGAGATTGATAAGCCTCTAAGAAAGTTCTTAGTTCAGAAGTTGTGGAGAGTGACAATACATAGGCCCTGTTATCTGGTGAAAGTGAATCATAGCCTAAACTAGTAGATAGGGGATAAGAGGTACAAGCTGTTTGACATGGATTGGAAGATAGTTGAGTGGCAAGGTTGCAATGAAATTTTTGAAGATAGCTGGGTGGTTTTCTTGGCCTATTAGATCTGCGAGGAGAGTTGGAAGGAATATGTGAAGGAGGAAGAGAAGGAGAGATAGATGAATGTGCAGGATAAGAGATTAAAGGAGTTTGGGAAGGTGAATTATGGAATTCTTCTGATGGTACCTAAGGTTGAGGACCTGAGGTGGAAGAAGGAACAAAAGTAAGGGGTTCTGGAAAAGAGAATGAAGGAGCAGGGAAGAGAAGAATGTGTGATGATGCATTGGAAGTGGCATCAGAACACCCAAGAGCATTGAAGAAAGTAGGATCACTGAAAGGAAATAGAGTTTCATGGAATATAAGATACCGGGATATAAAGACGTCATGTGTAAGCAAGTTATATAGTTTGTACCCCTTTATGTTTAGTGGATAACCAATGAAGACGCAAGGGACGACACGAGGATCGAATTTCTGCCTATTTCTTTGAAGAGTAGCATAGCACAGAGATCCAAAAACCCGTAGATGGTTATATGCAAGTTTGGTAAAAAAAATGATTTCATAAGGGGATTAGCTAGGAACACGATTAATGAGATAAGTGGCTGTAAGGACACATTCTCCCCAAAACTTATCAGGAAGTGAGGCCTGAAACTTAAGGGCTCAGGCTACGTTTAGCAAATGCTGATGCTTACGCTCCACTATGCCATTTTGTTGAGGTCTTTCAACGCAACTGACTTGGTGTATGAGACCCTTGGAATGATAGAAGTCAATCATGGCAAATTATATCCCATTGTCAGACCTCATAATTTTTTTTTTTTTTTTTTTTTGGGTATGGAATTGAGTTTCAACCATATGATAAAAATTCTAGATAATGCTTCGAGTTTGAGATTTGGTTCTCATTAGGAAAGTCCATGTGGTTCTGCTGTAATCATCCACAATGGTCAAGAAATACCTTGATCCATCTAGAGATTCAACCTGATAAGGACCCAAAATATCAGTATGAATGAGTTCGAAAATGGAGTGAGAAACATGAGCACGATTAGGAAAAGGTAAACGATGTTGTTTTGCCATGGGACAAATATTAAAATGAAAATCAGAATTTGATACAATATCTGGTACAACTTTATGTAAAAGAGAAATCCTATCATGAGGGATATACCCTAACCTATAATGCCACAATTCAATGGGCAATCTAGCAGTAGTAGTAAAGCTGAAAATGCATTTATTTTTTGTAGCTTTATTACAATCAATAGTAGCAGAAGTATGAGGAATGAAATTGAGTCGAGGTGAAGCAGAATTTGTGGAATGATTGTTGTGGATGTTAAGCTGGAAGTGATACAACCCAGCCTCAAGTTTCCCCATTCCAATCACGGTCCATGTAGATAGGTCCTGAATAAAACAATGGTTATGTAGGAAAGACAAACAACAATGATGAGAAAGAATTAGTATACTGACAGAAATTAGATTGCATTTGAATGAAGAGATGCAGAGGACATTGGTTAATGTGAGTTTTTTACACAGCCTCACAGTTTCCATGTGTGTCACGAGAGCTTTATCTCCATTAGGCAGTTTTACACTTCCATTTATCATAGCTGTTATGGTGGTTAGGTAACTGATGGAACACACCATATGATCAGTGGCTCCAATGTCAATAATCCATTTATCTTCAATATCTGATACAGCTAAACAAAAATCATTACCTGAAAATGATGGAACATCTGGTACTCGAATGTTATCTAGAGGAGTCATGACAAGATTTGCTTGAGCTTGATTGGAAAGTTGAGTTTGAATCTGAGGTTTAAATATACTAAGAACCTGTTGACATTGCTTTGGCATAATTGTCTTTTTTGAAAAAACATTAGATAAACTCTGAGGAGCAGCAACCTGGTTAGCACTTGAACCGAAATCTTTCCCTCTGTCTTTTGCCAATCTGTGCCCTGGGGGGATAACCATGGAGTTTATAGCACTTTCCTTGCACATGCCCAAGCATGTCGCAGTAGCTACATTTAGGTCTATCCTTCCTGAATCCTTGACTTCCAAATGTAGATCTATGATTACTTCCAGATGGAGTAGTCATCAGTCTACTAACAAAAGCAGATGCATCATCGTTACTTTAGTTCTTTGATGCCACATCTCATTGCTTTTCATCCTGTTGAACAATTGTAAACAGTTTGTTCAATTAAGGCAAGGGCTCCATCATCAAAATCTGACTTCGTACATTAGAATAACAATCATCCAATCCCATCAGAAACTGTAAAATTTGTTCCTCCCCATAGTATGAATTGTGGATTTGTGGCTATAGTTCGATAATTCTTCCCACAATCCTTTCAATTTGTTGAAATATACACTGATAGGTCCATTCTCCTATGAGATTGAGACAATCAACTTCTTCAACTGATAGATTCTAGGTCCGTTTCCTTGGCTGTATCTATCCTTTAATTCCAGCCAGATTTGTCTTGCTGAATCCTTGTGCATAACACTAGGATATAACTCCTTGGGAATCGAATTTATGATCCAAGAAGAAGCAATGTGATTGCATCTACACCAAACAGGAAATAGAGGTGAATCCTTAGAAGGTATTGGTATAGTACCATCAATAAATCCTTCCTTATTCTTCACACTCAACGCCATTTCCACCGCCCAACTCCACATCGAGTAATTTTCATCAGAGAGAATAATTGATACAATGTGCATACCTGTGTTATCTCCATAGTGCAGATAATAGGGATTTGAAGGATCTGTAATCATACGCTGAGCTGCATCAATTAGATCTTCCCCTTGATTTGCATTCGGCGAAACATTCTCCGTCAAACCTTCGATTTCGTTCTCTGAATTAGTCACCATGGATGGTAGCGAAAGATGCTTTGATACCATGAAGATTCTTATACCTAATTGCAGAGATTATGCTTAGTAGATTTGGAAGAAGAGAGTTCACGTGAAAGTGAATTTCTAAAATTATGCTTGAAGAGTACTTACAAGAGTATATATACACAATCATTTACAAACTACTGGCCAACTGTATTATGACAGCTCAGCAACTCATAACAACTTAAACCTAACTTATAACTGAGGCTAAGCTAAATAAATATTTCAGCTTCAGCTTCTATGCACCGCAAGAATTTCAATAAATTAAAATTTGACTTGGCACGAAAAACTTGGTTGTCACGGTTATTATCATCATCTTGAAATTTGTTAAGCATTTATAAGCTTGAGGTGACAGAACTGCATTGTAATGAAAAAAATTGAATGCTCAAAACTATTATTAGTTTGATGTACGAATCAATCATGTGTCGTGGTGTAAAGTTATCCGAAGCTTGAGGTGAGTCTTAAGTGATCGTGACTGCATTTAATGAGAAAATTGAATGCTTAAATTATGTTTAATTTGATATACGAATCAATCAAGTGTCGAGGTGTATAGCTATCTGGTTTTCTTTTGAGGTGGCTCAACATGACACACTTTTTGCTAGGTCGGCAAGTTTGTATAGAAAAGTGTGAAGCCTAGTTAATTGAGTCAAACTTGGTTTTTTTAGTGTTGACTTTTAAAATAAATAAAATTTAAAAATGCCTGTTCAGGCCATCTCACATTGTCAACACATTTGATATATATACTAAGGGGTGAACACGATTCGATTTGGACGGTTTGTGATAAGTTTTGAAACCAAACCAATTAAAGCAATTTGTAATTTTTTTCCAAACCAAACCAAATCACTACAATTTTTAAACCAAACCAATTGAAACCACTTTTTTTTTTCGGTTTGGTCCGTTTTAATACCACGGTTTAATAAATAAAAAAAATAACGTATATCAAATAAGTTAAAAAATAAATATTAGTCTAAAGTTTCAGGTTAAAACATAAATAGTGCAATTACAAATATTGCAAATCAAAATTCTATAATTCTAATAATTATAATGTGACATGATAGAAACATTTTAGCATCTTAGTCGTACTAATTGGTGCAACATTTACAATTGTAACACATGATTCATTCTCTCCATAAATATAAGAATATAATATATTAATGATATAAAACAACTAATAAAAGAAAATGAATAGAAAGATTAAATAAACAAAAAATGATGTTCGGTAAAAATTTAAGGAGCATGACACATGTGAGAACAAAACAACACAACTATCAGTAAAATATAGCAAACAATTACCATAAAAGAAGAAAATTTGGATAAACTAGCACGAAAATTTAATCGAAATTCGAGAAAATTATTAGTAGAAAGAAAAGAAATGTGTAACTTTGAATTAAAATTTCGAATTAATTGTCTACTCAATTGTAATGTGTGGTCGATGAATATGATTCAACATCAATTTTTTAAAAATTTCACCCAATTTGAGGATTTTACGTTTAATGTATATTTGGATATGATTTATGAGATAGGTAATTGTCTATTTAGGTATTGATTTTACTTGGGCTATGTCTAATATGGATCTATCTTTTTAATTGGGTTGTGCTTATAGTTTTAAGGGCAACTTATACAAATACCCTAAAAATTAAAGGTCTTTTGAAAAATCATATGAAAAATTTTTTGGAAGTAAGAAATACTGTATAATATTAAAAAGTGACACAATGTCACTTTTTTATAAAAATTGTCAACTTTTATATAAAAATTGTCACTTTTTAATAAAAAAATAAATAAATAATGCCACTTTTAAAATTTAAGTGTCACTTTTTTTTATTAAAATTTTTTTTATTAAGAATTGATGTTTATCAATAAAAAAAGTGATAGAAATCAGGATTATGACTCAAAAAAAGTGACAGCACTAAAAAAAAGTGTAAATACTAAAAAAAGTGACAAAAATTCAAAAAAATGATAGAAATTTTAAAAAACAAGTGACGAATTCAAAAAAATGACATAAATTAAAAGAAGTTACACAAATTAAAAAAGTGACAGACAATAAAAAAAGTGACAAATTATTTTGAAAAATCAGACGAAAAAGTATTTTCAAAGTATAAAATATTGTGTAAAATTAAGTGTCACTTTTTAAAGTTAAGTGTCATTTTTTTTTTTTGTAATGTCACTTTTATTAAAAAGTGATATTTGTAACTCAAAAAAGTGATAAAGATTTCAAAAAAAATGACAAAAAAGCGACAAACATTTAAAAAAAGTGACGAAAGTTCAAAAAAACAGTGACAAATTCTAAAAAAAAGGTGACAAAAATTAGAAAAAGAAAAAAAAAAGACTACCAATTAAAACATTGGAATTGGTTCAATAAAGTGATATAAATTAAACAACAAATAAGTGACATAACCACCATCTCTCATCGTCTATGATAGCATGCTTGTTATTGCCATCTTCTATAAGTGCTTTCAGGAAACCATCTAAAGGGTTTCTCTTGATAGGTTCACTCTGCATAATTTGTTAGCTAATTGATTTGCTAATGCAGTCTCTAGAGACTTATGAGATAGTATAGATGAATGACAATACTTTGTCGAGATGGGCTCTTGTTTTGTGTAAAATTTACCTTCTTCTTGCATTTTTTGCCATATATCATCTTCACCACATTCCTGAGGAATCACTTTGGAAGAATCTTTGAAACCATATTGACGTATAGAACTGGATGAAACAATATGTCGAACACTTGGTGTGCACATTCTTATGAAACTGCAGAAGTTATTTATCTCGCATATGCAATAAATCCACTAGCATGTCTCCATTGTTTGTAAACCTCACAAACTTCTTATATTCTCCCATCATAACAACTATATTCATAATTCTTAACCATACTTCATAATTGCTTATCGTATCTTCCAAACTCCAGCCTTCCACCGGATCCACAATAAACCGCCACTCTATCCGACATCCGCCACCATTTTCTCCGGCCACCATGGGATCAATCTTCACATTTGCAATGTACGACTTGACTCCAATATTACAATCTAATATCTAATAGCTAAAACTCTTTTCATTACGTTCAATGGCTATCAACCTCTCTTTAGTCCAGCTTAAGGCCGCACCGTCTACGGCCGGCACAGGTAAATCGTCATAGTAGCGGATGCACCGAGCCTCCCTGTTATTGCCGTGGATGCCCTCGTAAGTGGTGTTGCCTAGAAACCATTTGTGGACGCTAAAAAAGTCTTTCCAAAAGGGCCATATTTGGTCTGCGTTTGCATTTTCTAGGATTGTTGAAATTGTACCTTCCCACTTCTTTTGTTCGGCCATTTTGGTGAGTGATGCAAAGGGAGCTTGCTAGTGAGTATAAATAATAGCTTAATTAAAAAATGACACAAATTCAATTTAAGCACGACATAATTAATACCGTAATTAGATATATAATTAAGTTTAAGTGTACTATTCTAATTACTTCTATTTTTACAGTAATGGACCTAATATCCCAATGTTTATGTAAAATTAGGCACATGTTGCTGTTTTTATTTAAACTGATCAAGACTTTTATCCTTTTAAATGGATCTTTTTAACAGACCGTGGCCTAGCGAATTCATGGTTATAAGAGACTTTTTTGGGTTTAGATATTGAGTAATGCAGAATTGGGCCAGTAAATTTATTTTCTTGGGCCTCATAACTCCTCCATTTAAATCTCTCTTTGGGGATACATGAAATTGGGCCTCAAATTTATTTTCTTGGGTCATTTTGGTAGGATTATTATTATTATTGGGGCCACTGCAATTGTCTCACATTCACATATTGATGAGCTCTACCATTTCTATTTAAGATGGACTCTTCTCTAGCAGCTCAAGATTCTGCTGCCAGCAATCATTTAAGTCGGAATAATGGGTCTCCTTATAGTTGTTGGACCAAGGATAAACCTTTTATGGGTGGTGATAGTAAGGATTTGAAGGTTGTAAGTTTATTTAAGTCGTTTGGGCGATCGCTTTTAGATTCTAAGTAAAGAAACACCACACCATATGTGGCCAAGAAGTCAAACTAGTGAATTCTGCAATGGTGGATTATAAATATATGGATAGCTTTGTAATGTGGAAGTGTTTAAAATATCAGATAGATACATCTTATATTTTATTATTCTTAATTGAAAACCCAACTTTTGAAAAGTGTTAAAAATGAAATTGTAGACCTGCTGGTGAAATGCAAGAGCTCAATAGATGCATCTATATAGTGGTGGATTCAGGAATTTTGTTCATCTACGACGGTCGTCTACTATCAACGGCTGCAATAACGGCCATCAAAGGAAACGGGAACGGACCGAACGGTGGAAATGGAAATTGGTTTTGATTCCTTTAAATTGGTTTTGGAGACAGACCTTGAAATTGGTTTTGGAATATATATCGTTGCTCATTGGGCCTGGTCAATTAAAAAACAAAGGCCAACTAAAAACAATTAAGCCCAAACAAAAGGCCCAACTACAAAAAAAGAAGCCAAACCCTTGTGCGACACATATATAGTTGATTAATTGTGTCGAGAATGTAAAATAATCTGAAAGTAAACCCAATTTATACAACTTCAAAATCAGAGAATCGCTGGATAATTGGAAAACAGAATACTGGAAGTATTCATGACTATGCAAATTGAGCTTGAAACAGAGCAAATTAACCTTTTTCATCCAAGTCCTAATCTCAGATTTTCGTGCCTTATTGTGAACCCGTCTCTTCTCAGCTTGTCGAACCTTTTTCGCAGTAGAGAGTTTGGCGTCACTATGAGTAGAATTTTTATGTACACTAGCATTCTTAGCATATCCTTGTAGCTTCTTCACCGAGCTATCTGAATCCGTCTCATCATTTAATCATTTCCGCAATGCCATAGGAGTTTCAATTTCATAACTTGTAGAACCCGTAGCCTGCAAAACTTTTTCCTACTGGCTGGGTTTATTAATAACATGGGCTGGAGTTGCACTTCTTCTAAGAGTCGACAATTCACTATGGTGGGCCAAGTTAGGTTTTTTTCCCATAACAAGAATCTTGCTAGCCTAAAATGGCCCAGAAACAAAGTCATATAACAAATGCAATCAAAACAACAAAGAAAAAATGAAGTGGGCCCAAAGGAAATACGTGCACATGCAGGTGGCCCAAAAAGGCCCAGTAAAGCAAAATATGCAACCACTATTCACCCAAAAGTCAAAAGAGACAAACAAAATCTACAAGTACTAACCAATAATTGTTGGGCAAAATGTGACAAATTCAACATATACTATTATAATCCAAAAAGCTAATGGGCAGTAGGTGACAAATACAAAATATGATAATATAATCCAATTAAAGTGGCTAGCCGTTGCAAAAGCTACCGACACTACCACTTTCTTTGACCAAATCAAACAAGGTAATAGATCAATAAATACATCATAATTCATATGAACTTCAAAATATGAATATGCACAATACAGTCCCCCAAATTAGAAAACTGCAATAATTCAAAACGAGGCCAAAAGTAGCCTTGAACTGGAAAAAAAATAGAAATTAGAAGTTTGTACTTTACTTGACCTTGTTGGATGACCCAGCTGTGTAGAAAACACAGCACCCAGAAAATGGTTTGACTTTCATGGTCTGTATAGGTCCTAATGTACTTTACATGGTTTGACTTTCATAAATAGATAAATATACTTATTGGCAGTGATGTTTAGCATATCATTTCTCATAAAATTAAGGTTTGGAGTCCTACTTACAAAGGATTAGTGTATGTGGGAATGTTTACTGTACATTGATTATGCTTATGCATGCCAATGACTGCATTTTTGAGTGATTATATGTTAAGTTTAAAATTGTGTCCTTTCGTCATTTGACAAAAAGGGAGAGAGAGAAAAGAGAGGAAACATTTCTTTAAAAAATTTTGAATGAAATTTAGATTTGCCATTTTTCTGAATGGTCATCGGGAAGAGACATAGATACATTTTTCTAGTACATAAAAACATTCAAGAGTTTGCAGTAAGAGGAAGAATGTGCATTGCATCTGCGTTGCATATCATATGCATAGCTGTCTGAGTTTTTGATATTTTGTAATGCTAATGTTTTGGTTGGTGTTTTGATTGACATTAATGTTATGTCTCAAACTAGCATGATTAGTTGTGTTCATGATGAGTTTTTTTGATTTCCTGTATCACATGATTTTACACTGGGTATTGAGTTTTTGATTTCGGGAAACGGGTATACTAAGGAATGCAAAAAGTAGAAGAATTTGCGTAACTTGGGTAGTATAGATTGAGAGTTTTGTTTGATGTATTCCCTTGACATTAATTGTATGGTTTTTTCACAAAATGTCAAAGGGGGAGATTATCAGGTCTAATGTTGTAATCGGCATGTTTGTGA
>CAIGRN010136461.1:0-12810 GCA_903798345.1 Fraxinus anomala
TAAAATAGGCATCACGCCTAGTTGTTAGCGTGATTGCCGTGCCGAATGGGGAAATAAGCATTCTCACTGCGTGATACATGTCCAAGTTTTATGGAAGACGAGGGAGTGGAATTTGGAGAAGGATGACCTCTTTATGCATCGGTGATAAAAGAGTCATACCACTGTCGAACTCTACTCGACCCACCGTGCAAGCTGGCTCGCTTCTCCAAATGTGGACTCGTCTCACCAACTCATCCCTCAGTAGGTGAGCCAAGCTGGTGGGCAATTTTTTTTTTTTTTTTTCTATGAAAAATGCGTTTCTCTCATCAATTACAAATTAACTTGTGCGAGCCGAAGAGCTCACCACTTTACACATCTAATACAAAACTAGCCATCACATTGGGCCCCATTAAGTGTCACGTCAAGTAAAATATCAGTGTAATCTAAAACACATAATATATAATTATAGTAACCCTATGTTTCATATTTATCACTTGAATTTAATGTCTTCACTATTAACTCTAACTTAACACGAAGCCACATTTTTTCTCAAAATGGTTAAAGAACTACACGTTCCCTTCACAGTCAAATTGTCTAAATTACGTCTCCGTTGATTTTTTTTTTTTTTTCTTCATTTATTACAAATCTCCTTCATTATCAATTTTTAAATTAAAATAACCNGAAATTTCATGTAGTTTGTTGGCATGTAATTATAATGTACTAACTCACAATTAAACAAAAAAATAATTACAATCAAGATAAATACCCCTCAACTAAAGCACAAAAATAAAACTTCACACATGCATGCATTTGCTCAGCTATACCTAATTAAATAAAAAAAGTCAATTTTGTAACAAATCTGCAGTCTTTTAAATGATTACTTATAATTAATCCTGTTTGGTAATTAATTTATACTAGAGCAAGTATATCCTCAAAATAAAGAAATAAATATAGTTGACTTCAAATCATGATTAAAAATCAGATAATAAAATCAAATAGGAAGTGAATTATTTATTTATTTTCTAATTTTGAGTATCAATCCCGTGGTTGATAGGACTGTGATTTGATATGGTATTTTGCTTAATTTAATAAAAGGGCGAGCTCAATCATCGACAATATAACTAGGACAACAACTTAAATACTTTGAGTAAGGGAGGACAAAAATTGCCATAATCGGACATAGCTAGAAACACAACGAAATCGATCGATTAAGTCTAATTCTACTCAAGTTCTAATCAGTTATGGGTAATTAAATAAAAAATTGACCGATTTCTATTAGTACTACGTTTCTAATACCACGAACTAATATCCTATTTAAACGAAATTTTTACTTCTTTTTTTTTTTTTTGATTTTTTAATGGTGGCTGGTGCCTTGCAATACACCAACTATTATTCTTTTTCCTTATGGATCTTACTGTAGTACATCAAGTTCATATTCAATTTAATATGATGTTATTCATAAATTCTGACAAAATTATTCACTAAATTTCATAGATGTAATTTTTCGCTAATAAGAGGCTTCAATTCCTTTCATTATTTCCAAATTAATATTTTCAACCCCTCAAAGTATAAAGAAAATAGAGTTGTGCTATGGGTACATAAGTGTACCCATTTGGATTATGTAAATCCAAATATGGCAAGCTAATACCGCTGATCTATGTAAAATAATAAAGCAAACGTCAATTACGAATCAACAACTTAGTCACGTAAAATAAGTGATAATATAACACGGTTAGGAATTAAAATAAGTAGGATAAAAGTGGGAGTATAACATGATTAGGGATTTAATGACGTGAATTGTATGTAAAATTGGAATAACAGTAACATAAAAATTTAATTGATGCAATTTTATAATGAAAGAGTAATGTAAACTAAAGATAAATGTATAGTAGCTTCTCCGTTGTTCGTCGAAGTAATTGAGCACAAAGTTATTGATCTCCAAAGACAAGAAAATGGTAGCTCCCCGTTTGATCGTTGAAATAACTAAACCAACCAACAGATCAAAGAGGTGCCTACCAAAAGAGGGGGGGAGGGGGGGGGGGGGCTGTTGCTGTCAGGCATCCCCCAATAGGGGGTGCGAGATGTCCATTATGAACACCCCTATGTGTACACTTATGTACCTATAGTATTTTCCAAGAAAATATAAATGACATTGGAGCATATGTTTAAAGAATTTATTCAAGCTAATAGTTAAACATTTGATGTAATTTGTCATGTTTAGTTAAACTTGGAAAATGCATCCATGTTAAATGTTTAATAAATAGATTATGAGCATTTTAGGTATTAAATAATTATAGCATAAAGAACTTGTATAGTTAGACAATTCATTTGATCGGCTAGTAAATTTGAGAACTTAATATAAGGAATCATATTAGATCGGAACGGAATGATTCAATTCTGGTTTGATTCCATACGGTTCCATATTTAGAGATGGAACTAATAGTTTAATTTTTAAAATATTCATTGGTACAGAGTTCGATTCTCTCTAAAATTGGATCGAACCGGATTGCACACACTCCTAACTATGAGAACTAGTCATTTCCAAAATACAACATTTAACAGTCCATTAAAAACCGAAGCAAACTATAAGACTGGAAGGTACAATTACAAATGTTAAGCTTTGTTTGGGAAATTCAACAATAACTAAAAGGTAAAGAATCAATAGTCGAATATGTGGAAATCATATAGAATGTTTATTGTACTAGTCAACGTTGAACGTGCGTTGCATGTTATTATGAAATGCTTTATAAGTGTTGTAAAAGTAATATTTGAATATGCGTGAATATTAATTAATTTAGAATTAATACTTAGGAAATATATACGTGACAATGAATATTAAATTATTTATTTAATTTTCAATTAAGTAAAATTGGATGTTTATTAACATACATGAACGTCAATAATAAAATACATTTTTGAATGTGAAATTTTAATTAATTTATAATTAGAATTAATAACATTGAAATGTATAAATGAAGATGAACATTAATTAAATGAATGTTAATGTTAATTAATTGAGAATAAATAATATGGAATTCATACATTAATCAAAGTAAACATGTGAAATAAATATATCAAATGTACATGTACATTGATGATAACTAAATGATTAAATAAATTATATATATATATAAATATATATATATATATATATATATATATATATATAGAGAAAAATGAAAAGTAATGTATTATTGAAATAATTGAATTATAGTAAGATTAAAATCGTTCAAAAAATAATTCTCACTTGATATGATATTTAATATACTATAAATAAGTTTAAATTAATTTTTTAGTCAAATATATTTTTCACAATACGTTTCGTATGATTCATAACTTATTACTTACTAATTATTCATATATTGTGTAGAACATACTATTCACAACACTTAAAATCACTGCTAAATACGCACTTAACAAAACCTAATTTTATACCGTTCGTTATAAATAGTAAAGTTTTTCATGATGTGAAATTTTGTTCTTAATATTTTTTAAACCTAGATGTTGTATTTCAAGTTGAAAAATAGAATATAAACTTCTTGTACTTGGCAGCTCAAATATTTTAAAAGAGATTGTTCAACATCAACATATATGTAAAATCAAAGTAAAGAAACAATTGTGTTCGTATCTTTTTTCTTTCTTTTCTTAAGAAAAATAAACCAATCTGCAACTAAGATGGCTTGTTGAAGAGATATAATATATTTCAATTTTAATGAACAATTTACACTGTTAATTGAATTAGTTAGTTTTTTATTTTTTATTTTCCGATCGATCTTCCTAATATAAAAATCCTTTTGTGTGAGTGAATTTTTTTTAAAAAATTATGCAATAATAAAGTAGAAGAAATATAAAAAAAATGATATTAACAACAATTCATTGGAACCCTATATCCCTGATGAAAAAAAAAAAATGTAAGATGTATAAAAAACCATAATATTAACTATAAAAATTAAAAAACATGTTTAAAAAACCCAGTTATTAATTTCTTATAATTTCTCTCTCGCACTTCAGAAATCCTTTTTCTTCTTGAATTGTGCATTGAAAACACTTTTTGATTAAACCAATTCCAAATTCTTTGACCTTTGTGTACACACACAACCCACCCCACCCCTCGCCTCCCCTCCCCTCAACCCATTGAAAATGACCAGAAAACCGACCAAAAGACCCACAAATGGCAGAAATTGCAATTTTCTTTAAACTCCATCCTTGTTTCCATTACCCTATTCTCATTGATTAATCATCACGTGGCTCAATTTAGCACACTTCCCCCATCATCTTCCTCACTAGGAAAAAGCACGCATTAAAAGAGAGACCACAGTTCACATTTCACAGATTCACACAAAGAACACACAGACACACACTGGATTAAAGTTTTGCTCTTTGAAAAATTTTCAGCTCAAGAATCACTGAAAGCTCTGATCTTTTCTCACACACTCATATATTAGAGTTTTATCTAGTTATATAGTTGTAATTGTTCAAATTTTTTTCTTCTGGAGAATGGAGAAAATTACTGCTTTGGTTAACTTTGAGCTCAGAGCTTGTGGGATAGTGTAGAGTTCTTTCATCAAAGCCAAAGGGTTCTTGTATTTTCATTTAAAAAATTTCTCTTCCTTTCTCTTCTGTTTTCTCTCTGAAGAATGGGTTGCAAGTGCATGATAGCTGGGAATTGGGTTAGATTGAGAAAAAGAAGCGGTGGCTTGAGAACTAAACAGGCAGGGCGTGCATCTTGCAGAGGAGCTTAAGCTTTAAGCCTTGTTAATATATCGAGGAAAAAGAAAAGAAAAAAGGGAAAGAAAATGTTTTCCCTCAGGGAGGACTAATCATAATAATTCCCCCCTATCCTCTCTGTTCTGGATTTGATCTCTTGAAGTGATTTTTTCTAGGCACATCCAAGAATATTCATATATTCTTCTGTTCATTGGTGCATGTTGTTGTATACTGATACTGCTCCATTTAGTAACTGTTTGCAATGGGGTATGTATTCAAAGAGGTTCTCAAGACCATTTGTGGAGTCAACCAGTGGGATTATGCTATTTTCTGGAAAATCGGTTGCCAAAACCCCAAGTAAGTACCATAAAAATAAATATTTTCATTTTTTAATGAAAGAATTTCAAGAAAAACCACCTCCTTAATTGGGATTTTAGTTTTGTTATTCAATTAACTGTGATGAAATTTATGATTTTTTGTATAAATGTTACTGTTAGATCTGTGCTTTTTAGCTGTTCTTTTTGGCTAATTTGCATGTAATCATTTTCTTTTCTTCTTGAATTTTGTGTTGAGCTTTGTTATTAGAAAGCGAATGAAAATAAAAGAATCCCAATCTGATGGTACTTTCTTGCTCAGCTCCAGCAAAACAGGGAACCAAGTGCAACTACTGAACATTCAATGTTCAGTCCCTATCTTTGCCATATTTTTTCTTTGACCAAATTAGAGAATTTTATTTAAGTAAGTTTATTTGTTTCATTATTATTGGCTATGTTTTAAAGCTGCCTAATCTTTAAACAAGATTTGATTTGAGGTATAGTAGATTGGTTGGATTCTGTTGCCTTGTTTTTGCTTTGTGATCTAGTAACTGTCAATTTATCTATCTTTGGAGTTTTGTGGGTTGTCCATTTGCTTTGTCTTGGAGAATCTTATGAAATCCTTTCCACTGTTATGATTTCCTATGCAGAAATTTGTTCATTTCTATTACTATCTTGTTTGAATCTATATGTACTTGGCTTCTTGTCCTCAACAATTCCAGGATTTTGTTTCTTTCCTCTATTTTTTTTCACTGTCAGCCAGTAGAAAGGATACATGAAATTGGGGGATTACACTTATATATCAAAGTACTGTAATATTGTTGAGAAGTAAATATGTAAACACTGAGGCCTTTTGAGAGGAATCAATACGAAATATTTGAACCATATTTGATTTCCGGCTAATGTGAGAAAATATAACGCTTGTGTTGAAGGAGATTGAAGCCCTATGTGATCAAGAACAATCAAGAACTAGTGCAAATAGAAATATCTTGAGTTATCCCTCTAGTGTACAATATCCAAACTATAACATTGTGTATCTCAAACCAATATGCACTATATGTAGACATGCATATATGCACGTGTATATCTAGTAAGTAGTAAGAATAACATTATAGAAGAGGTATTCATAAGACACTTTATGCTCGTAAGTTATGGAGGTATATGTTAAAATATATATACGGAACTAATTCTTTTCCACCATTATGTTTTCTAGTAACCTTCATGCTAATACTCCACTTACATCTTGTAGGTTTTTGCAACCCAACCAATGATCTTCTATCTATTGATATGATTTGACTTATCAAAATTTCCACGAATGAATAACATACTAATAATAAAATGTTCCAACATATAAATATAGTTTGGATTGGGTTTCTTGGAAGATCCAACATGCTAATTTTGACTGGAATTTGATTTGGCAGGCTTTTAATTTGGGAAGAATGTTATTATGCACCCGTATCATGTACTGCTCAACCAGGGATTTCCAGAATTGAGAATCCAAAATTCGGTTACGAAGATTATAATGCTTCCTGGGTTTCGACTGAAGATCACATTTTACCGCCCAGGGTTCAAGCAGGGAACAAAGTGCATGTGCTTGTAAAACGGATGATGTCGGACAAGCATGTTAATATTGTAGGAGAAGGGTACTAGTTCTATGCTTAGTTGCATTCCTTCTACTTCTATGATTAGTTACATTCCTTACTGTATATGAGATTTTAAAGGAGTTGCACGAAGCACAATTTAGTTACATTATGATTTGGTTTTCCAGATTAGTTGGAAGGGCTGCATTTACTGGAAACCATCAATGGATTTTTTCTGAGAATTTTACAAAAGAACCCCATCCACCAGAGGTATGGTATAAGATGCTTCTGTTAGTGCATTTGACATATGCTCTTGCTTCTAAACCGCCTTAAAATAAAAGTTACGTATACTTGTTTTAAGCTGCTAGTACTTCTTCATTAGAAGTCAGCCCATTTTAAGTTTGTATTAGCTTTGGCTAGCCTGTAAGCTCATTTCAGTTAAAATGGACTGCTGCAAAAATATACACAAAAGCAATTCATTCTGGAAATTTGTAAGATGTATAAATAGTGATCTGCATTATGGATCATAACAGTAAAATTCTCCTCTCTTTCTTCTTTTTAGGTTCTGAAAGAGCTATGTCAGCAATTTTCTGCTGGAATGCAGGTATGAATATTCACTTTCTTTGTTTTTGTTTGCTGCTGTGTTTTGTTGTTTCACTGATTCTTTGCTTTCTATCAGACAGTGGCAGTTATTCCCGTTCTTCCTCATGGCATTATTCAACTTGGTTCACACTTGGCAGTAAGTCTTCTTTTTGTTCACTCCCACGTGTCTAGTCAAGGGAGACTTTTATAATTCAAGATCTTTCTACATGCAGTGAAATTCCAGTATGAAGTTCATATTACAGCAAACTAAGCCTTGTTACTATTTACTAATAAACTCGGGGTGGTCATATTTGTTTCTTCCCCTCTCTGATGTTTCTGCAAATCCCAAGTTAAATTTTACTTTAGAGTCCAGTAATTGTGCATAATTCTTAGTCTTTTGATGCCTTATCTTGTTCTTAATATAATGTAACTATCTTGCTGTCTCAGATTATGGAGAATATTTTATTTATAAATGATGTGAAGAACTTGGTACTTCAGATGGGATATGCAGCTGGTGGATTACTATCTGATAATTATACAGCAGAAGTACTTTCTCCAGAAACAAGGGTATCAGAATGTCTTGGAAATTTTACTCCTGGAGATTTGTATCTTGGATCAAAGATTATGAACCCTACTCCTCCCATTGCTGACAGTTACAGCTATGCTGGAAACTCAACTCAGACTTCTGGATTTGTCAGTCAAACATCTTGTTCTTTAGCAAGACAAATCCAGAATAATCTACTGTCAAATGATGCAGAATTTCAATCCTCGAACTTGAATGGAAATCATGTGAAGCCACACGATAAACACCAGGAATCAGAGCTTGTTTCGGCTTTTAAGTTCAACTTTAATTCCAAAAACCAATTGATGCATGCAGTGACAAAAGCTGAAGTTATCACCTCAAATCCCGAAATATGGCTGAACCAACAGGGTTCTCTGAATATCCCAACATCCATATTAGTTCAACAACCTTCTTGCAGTTCATCTACATTAAATAATGGCAATTTAAGATGGGCGGAATGTCAAATATTGACGGGTTATGGAACTCAAGGCCATTTTAGCAACCAAAATGTGTCCACTGGCATTCCGATGTCTGCACTGGGAACAAATTCTGGTCTGATTTCCGGTTCTAATGAAGATTCTGTGACTATCCCATCAGTTGAAGTTAATGGACTACATGAAGGTGCAGGTGGCCATGTGAAATTAATATCAGGAACAAATTCTGTTTCAGATACAACGTATAGGGCATCCAATGGAAATATTGCCTCCATGCAATTAACCTCATGTGGGCTTCCTAGTGCTAATTCTTCCAAAATGGAAGAATCCTTTTCTGATTCTTCATGCTATTTGACTACAAATCACTTGCTTGCTCATAGCTCTGGTAGCAAACGTCACTCTATGGATAATAAATTTGCAAAGAATGAGTTGAAAGCAGCCGAGGACAGATTAGAGAAAAAGATAATTCATACTAATAATATTACCCACTCTCAACATGAAGAGCATCCGAATTTGGCTGAGATCAATTCTGGCTTTCTTCAAGATGACGGACAACATGAATTTGGACACGAGAATTTTCCACTGAAAAATGCTGAATATGAAGATGGATGTGTCCAACCTCAATCAGGAGATGATTTATTTGATATTTTGGGTATTGATTTTAAGAACAAACTATTGCGTAGTTGCTGGACTGGTAGTTTGAACGGTCTACCAGATATGAATACAAATAATTTCGCCAAGATGAATCCTTTAGCTATAATAAGCCAGGATGGTACTTCAGAAATATATCCTATTAGCCAAGGAAATTCAGATAGTGGTATTTTCTCTATGACAGGCAGTGACCATCTCTTAGATGCTGTGGTCTCCAGGGTTCATTCTTCGAGCTTGGATGACAATGCTTCTTGCAAGACAACATCGACATATCCGAGTAGCTCCTCTGCATATAATGCTTCACTTCCCTCTCGGGGGATTAGGGTTTCTGATCAAATGAAGGAAGAGTTATTTGGCATTCCAAAATATATGCTAAAAGCGGAAATATCGAGTTCTTGCTCATTTAGGTCTGGATGTTCCAAGGTTGATTCAGGAACCCTTTCGCAAAGTAGCTCCATCTACGGATCACAAATAAGTTCATGGATTGAAAAGGGCCGTGAGATGATACAGAGTAGCAGTGTGTCTACTGGATACTCTAAAAAGCCTGATGAAACAAGCAAAGCAACTCGCAAGAGGCTTAAACCTGGAGAAAATCCAAGACCCAGACCAAAAGATCGCCAAATGATCCAAGATCGTGTCAAGGAATTAAGGGAAATTGTGCCGAATGGGGCTAAGGTGACACTTCTTGTTTCAGTCCGACTTTTCTATTTACTTTTTAAGATAATCTATTTCTTATATCTATTGGTTCTTCTATTCATCCGTGTTTAATTTGTTCTAACAGTGTAGCATTGACGCTCTTCTTGAACGCACTATCAAGCACATGCTTTTCTTGCAAAGCGTCACAAAGCATGCTGAAAAGCTAAAACAAACAGGAGAGTCTAAGGTGCGGGATTCGGACTTAGACTTCTCTAACCTTTGGATTCTTTTTGAACTATGTAAATTAAACTTAGGATAGGACAATTGATGACCGCACATACACACACGTGCATGTAAATAATTGATTCAAAAGAATTGGCATAAAAAGTAATAGAAGAGCAGATAGCTAGACCTTGGATAGAAAATTTGAAGCAAATATATGATTGCTTATATTCTTGTGTAAGCTTCAGATTGTTAACAAGGATGGCGGAGTACTTTTAAGGGATAATCTTGAAGGAGGAGCTACATGGGCTTATGAAGTTGGTTCGCAATCTATGGTCTGTCCTATAATAGTTGAGGATCTAAATCAGCCTCGTCAAATGCTTGTGGAGGTAATTACTTGCATGTCTTACATCTCGAGATGTGGATAGTTATGTTCATTGTTACCTAATGTTACCGGAATTTGTTATTTTTAAAAGCTTAGTGACATTATTTTGAATTTTTCCTTTCGAGACAGATGCTCTGTGAAGAACGAGGTTTGTTTCTGGAAATAGCTGATATGATTAGAGGAATGGGGCTAACCATTCTAAAGGGGGTTATGGAAAATCGGAATGATAAAATCTGGGCACGCTTTGCAGTAGAGGTAATGTTTCAAGTAGTATTGACCATAGCATTGTATTTGAACGCTGCAATGTTTTTTTTCCCTTCCAATCTTGCCTCTGTCCATATTCTTTTTCCTTGGGGTGCATGTGTGCGGTAGGCGTGATCTGTTATTGAATCTCTGGAACACCCATTTATGTGTGTACTAGTTTGATCAGGCAAACAGGGATGTCACGAGAATGGAAATCTTTATTTCACTTGTTCGACTCTTGGAGCAAACTGCAAAGAATGGTGCTGCACCTTCCAAGGGCATTAATAACTAGAGCACAATGTTTCAACAATTTCATCAAGTTGCCTCCATTCCCGTTACTGGTAGATCCCTCAGTTTGCAGTGATCCATTTAATATTTAAATTTTGGGTCTGGATATGTTATGAGCGAGCAAAGGTTATGCTCACGATGACTAACATTCGTCCAGACTAATCTCAGGTTCCGATGGCAACTGACAACTTCTGAAGTTCATGAGCTGAAATCGTCAACATTGTTTTGGAGTGTGGAAGAAACTTGGGAGACAGATTACTGCTTACTAGAAATTGATGGATTAGCAGACGTGACTTTGTAAACATTGTTGCCTCTTTTTATTCATTTGGTCTTCCATTTGCAATGCTTTCTTGGCGTATTAATGTAAAGTAAAGATTGGAGGGATATTTATAAAGGGCAAGATGTGTTGTATTAAATATGTTTGTATGGACTGCATCTTGATATTCTTCTCTTTAAATTCCTGGTTATTTGTTCTTCTCCAGGGTAGTTGTAAAAGATTGTCTCTAAAGCCACTATGGTCTGGGCTCTCACTGATGTCGTCCATCCTAGGGACTCCATTAACCATTAGTCGGAGGCAACCGTGGTTGGTCTGGAAAGTCATGGGAGAGGCTAGCTAAGTGAAATAATATACTATAGAATCTTATAAATCACGCAAGGGCAAACCACTAATTTCAAAAAAGCATAAATATTCTCTAGAGAATTCGTATTGATTGAGTCGGCCAAAAGCAAGAGTTTGATTTCCATCAAATTTTATAAAAAAACTGTCACAGGCAGTGAGATATAAGATTTATTAATGAAAAATTATTACAATCACGAAGTAAAGTATCTCTTTATCCTCAAAATTAAGTGGACTCCATGAATATGTCTTCTAATCAAGTGTAGAGCTAAAAACAGCAAGGGAATTATGTTAATTAAATTCAATGTCTGTCCTATTCAAATGAAAGGCCACCTAACACTCACTTGAGTGTACCACCTCTTTGTACTCTTGGACTTGGAGGCATAATTATTAAAGAAATTAAGATGTCACTTGAATATCAAACACCATTTATTACCAACTATTTTTACATAATAACAATAATAAAGCATGGCTTGCCCTTTTGGGCTCGATTCTACTCTTGAAAATGTTGATACATCGACTTTCAAGTATCTCGTAGTTGAATGGTATTGACATCAACATTTCCAATAATATGCTCATTGTTGGCCATTTTTAAAATTGGATTTGAATGTGTACTTGTATCATGCTGTTAATTTTCAGTTATTTCAGAAGTTCAACTTGTTGAAAAGGATATTACTTTATTTATTTTAAATTTATTTAAGCTACGAGGATAAATACTCTTGTGTTTGGTCTTGCTTTTTAACGTGAAATTTTGGTGTTAAAACAAACTATTAACATTTTCAATCACTGTCCTTGCTTTTATTTTCTATTAGATGCATCTTGACTGTAACAACTAAGAAGAGCGAAACTATTTTTAAAAACAAATGACATCATTTTGTCGCTCCATTTTGGCTGTAGGTAGTCCTTCTTTTAAATAGTTTTACTTGATTTGTAGTGTAGACTTTAGATATTGACGACGTGATCGATAAGGAAAAAAAAGATTATTATCGTATTATTTAGTTCTATCTAATAATGCCTATCATAATATATTGGTATTTTCAACGTAATTTAATTGCACTCAAGTTCCTCACGTTTTGTTTATTGTAGAAATCCAACTTTTTTTCATCAAATTTTGATCTTCGAACTTCGATTAATTAGCACATTCATTGCTATCATAATTTCTATCAAAATAATGTGTTCGCGTACTTTGAAATTAGGAAAAAATAAATTGTTGCACTTTTATATATATATATTTTCAAAATATGTATATGTATATATATATATATATATATATATATATATATATATATATATACATACATACTTGCAATTTACAGTTGCTTTATATGAAAGCTGTCTTTTAAAAATTCTTTGGTGTTGAATAGTAAGACAATTGCACACTATTTATAGTAAAAAAAAATTTGTGGTTTAGTCATGGTACAATTAGGATGGAAAATCATGTCTATCAAATTGGATAAGAATTGAATTTAAAACGATGTATATAAGAAATTTAAATGAGAATTAATTTTAAAAAATAGAATTATGATTACTTTTAAATTTTATCAGATTAAGATTGCAATCAAACTCTATCGAAATCCCAAAAAATTATCATTATCAAAATCAACATTTATC
>CAIGRN010136480.1:0-16024 GCA_903798345.1 Fraxinus anomala
TTACATTACAATAAAAAGTGAAATGCTTTAATATTTATTTGTCTTGCATATGAATTAAGATGATGGAATTTGAAATTGATAAACCGTGCCACTTTTTTAAAGAAAATTACACACTATCTAATTTATATTCTCGTTGGATTAATTAAAAGATGCCTATTTTGTGTTTCTAAAAATATGAATTCTATTACACCTATAAATTAATTGACATGCACGTGACAGAGGGAGGCTCACAGTGACTGACTCAACATCAACTATTTAATTGGATTGAACCTCTTTAATCAAACAATATATTTTTGGGCCTAAGATTGGATCCACCCACTTGGCCCATTTCCACTTTTCATATATATATATATATATATATATTCATTATTCGTCAAAGTATGAAATCTCAATCCCTATTTAAATTTTCCATCACTCTCTTACACTCTCTTTTTCTCTCTTTCGACTATTGGCTTGATCGTCGAAGTGCAAATGGTCATCGTAGATTTTCTTGATTGGCGACCTTTGCTTCTTAACGAAGTGTTCGAATGTGCAGGTGATATCTACGTGGGATTCGATTAGCCCATTTTTTGAGATTAACAGATTGACAATGTATGTGATAGACGGTATGTTAACCATGTTCTCGCCACATTCAAAAAGCTACTGAAAAGATAGTGATTCCGAGCATATCCTCAACCAAAAATTCAAGGAACCAAGCCACCAAAGATTGAAGTAAAAATACCACAACAAGATGATCTGAAAAGGGATATTTTTGGGCTTGAAAATTGTGAAAATCGGCACAAATATAGAAGAAAAATTCATTATTAGAAAGGGAGATTAGCAATCTAAACCAACCTGCCAAGAAAATTGAAAGATAATGAAGGTCATTACTAATGTTTTGTGTTGGAGCATGTTGTGAAACAAATAAGATATCAGAATCGTTCTGATACCACTTATTGTGTTAATTATGCCCAAAATCTCTAATATCAATTGTTGGGTATTCAAAGATCAGGTATCGTTCGATACCACTTGATATGAAACCAACAACCGGATTGAGATGTTAAAGTTATATGACATAATAATGAAGTATTTGATAACAAGCAAGAGAATAAAAGAAGACAAGAAAATATGGCAGGAGAATTATGAGATTTTATTACACCACAAATGATGAAAATGGAGAAATATTACAATGGTCCTAAAAGCCCTAATAATTTCTTTTCTCACACATTATACTCACATCATAAAATTGTATAGAATAGCCTAATATTTATAGAAATATGTAGGGGGATGTCCAAACCCTTCTAGTAGAGTTGTTGATGAAGTAGAATATCGAAAAATCGAGTTCAAAACAAATTTCACCTCCCAATTGACTTCAAAAATAGAACTTCAACTTGACATAGGATTCCAATAGCATTCCAAACTGAATTCTTCTTGACGTGCACTTCAATTAAAGTTTTTCAATTACTTCGACAAGGAATTCGAGTCACACCCAAATTCAAACAATCTCTACCTTGACACGAATTTCACTGCAACGAACAAATGTCCAAAATATTCTCCACCTGAAGAAGAAAATATGTCTGCAAGGAATGAACTGACTATTCAACAATAACCAAAACTGATTTCTCCAACCAAACACAAAATACTCCACCTCTTCCAATGAATCCAAACATTACTTTGCACAATTACCTCAAACTTCCATAAAATCATAATTATTTTAAAATTCACCAAACTGGGCTGTAACACACCCCAAAGCAGAATCAAACTCAAATGCTTTTAAAAACGGCCCCTTACTAAATTGTATACCTTCTACTACGCTGAAAGCATGCTCAACAAAATCAACATTCACATACATTTTACCACTGGGTCCAGCCCTAGCAATTGATTACAATGACATCGCATGTGATGTTAGCAAAGTGGCATTATCCATATATTCTGAACTTAATTGAACGGTATTCTTCAAATCTGACCATTTATGAGCTCCTAAAGGTATTGTACCAAACTGAATGTCCACTATGGTAGTAAACCTATGTTGATTGACTCTTCTAGATTCTGCCTGACCCTACAAGATGTATAACTAAGACATTTTCTGTCCCTTCAATACAACTTAGGCACCCTTACAAACCTTCAAAACTTCATATCCACCAAAGAACTCATAGCCATTTGAATCAAAGATAGATAATGAGATGAGGTTCTTTTTCAAATTCGGAACATGTCGAACCGGCCAAGTGTTCTAATTGTCCCATATTCAATCTGACCGTACCAATTTCAACAACCCGACAAGGTGTGTTGTCTCTCATAACCACGATACATTTGGAAACAGTTTCATTTGCAGTAAGCAAGTCCTTATTAGGACACATATGAAACACATATGCTGAATCCAGAATCCAATCTTCCTTTGGTTTAGACTCGATCTCATAAATACCCAAAAGATCTCTCTCACTTACAATATTATCTACGAGGTCTGTTTCACCTGAAGTCTCTGATTGCTTCCCATATCGACTTGCAGCCATCATTTCTTTATTTTACAATTTGTAGCAATCCTTCTTCACGTGTCATTTCTTCTTACAATAGTTACAAATCTGATTACTGAACTTAAACTTCAATCTGCCCCTTTCATAACCACCATGAGCAACCAGACATTCTCCATCTTTGGCCTCAGAAACTAGATGTTTTATCTTCTTTTTTGAATACAAAGTATCGTACACCTCCTCTATGATGAGAGAATACTCTAAATGAAGAAAACGAAATGGGCAACGAACACAATAGGATCAAGGATAAATCTTCTTCATCATACTTCACTTCCAAAGTTTCCAAATCAGCGACGATTTCCTTAAATACAGTCAGGTAATCTTAATGATCCTCCTTCTGCCATTTGATAAGAGTATAAACGCTACTTGAGATGCAACTTGCTTGTCAGACCTTTAGTCATGCACAATTACTCCAACTTCAACCTTAAAGTAACTACTGAACCCTTCTTCAAAACGTCATGAAAAATTGTATTCAATAGATGAAGATGAATGTGAGAAACTATCTTTTTATCTTTCCGTAATTTCTCCTCCGCGGTTAAAGTTGGGGGCATTTTGTTAATTCTCAGCAACGCATTATCCAAATCTATCTGTGCAGTACTGCACTAATCTTAACCAGCCATAGCGAAAATCTAGTACTCAAATCCAAAAGTGGAATGTCATACTTCATGGAAGCCATCACGTACAAAAAACCTCGAAAAAATCAAACCCTGAGCTCTTGCGGAACTACTGAATCTAGTCTCTGATACTACTTGTTATGAAACAAACAAAATACCAGAATCGCTCTGATACCACTTGTTGTGAAACAAATAAGATACTAGAATCACTCTGATACTACTTGTTGTGCTAATTATGCCCAGAATCTTTGATACCAATTGTTGATAATTCAAGGATCACGTATCGCTCGATATCACTTGATATAAAACTAACCACCAGATTGAGATGTTGAAATTATATGATATAATAATAATAAAGCATTTGATCACAAGCAAAAGAATAAAAGAAGACAAGAAAATATGGTATATGAATTATGAGATTTTATTACACCACAAATAATGAAGATGGAGAAAGTTTACAATGATCCTAAAAGTTCTAGTAATCTCTTTTCTCACACATTATTCTCACATCATAAAATTGTATAGAAAAACCTAATATTTATAGGGAACGTGTAGGAGATGTCCAAAACCTTTAACAGAGCATAACAAGGTTTTAACAGAGATGTCCAAAACCAAAATCGAGTCTAAAATAAATTTCAACTCCCAATGGACTTTCAAAATATAATTTCAACTTAACATAAGAATCCTTGTATTCCAAACTGAATTTCTTTTGAGTACACTTCAATTCAAAATTTTCAATTACTTGAACAAGAAATTCGGGTCACACCCAAATTTTAACAGAGCATTTGGCAAAGACTAGCTCAACGGGAATTCTCTCCAACTCGATTCTTCGTCAAACAAAAAGTTCTTCCCCTTTTGTCTTGAACAAAGCTAGAATAAGAGAGGTTTGAAAAAAAACCTACAACATTTCTCACTACTGATGGAACTCTTCTCTCATAATTATCTTTGGAAACAAGCAACTATACATAGACTTCCAGCCTTTCCCAATCATAATTTTGCAATGCAAAGATGAAGTAAATAAATATTACAAGTTCGTGTTATTAAATAAATTTCCTATCATGGGCTTGGAAGTTCATTTTTTCCTGGGTTCAATATCTTCCCAGTTGGTTGAAAAATCTAGAGCCATTTGGGTTTAAGCTTGGAGATATTAATGAGGTCAATGAGCTTTCTTCATAAAATTTTGGGCAGGTAGGTGATGAGATGGGGGACTCTTGGGCCGTCCTTTTATGTTATGGAATTTGGGCTATAAGAATTTATTTGGTTTGAAGCCTCACAACTCCCCATCCGATTTTAAGCACTTGGGCCTATTAGATATTTTTATGGGAAAATTAGGCCCACTACCCTCCAAATATCACAAATTAGAATAATACCCCTAAAACTAATTAAAATCCATACCCACCATAATTAATACACTAAAAATCCACAAACCCCTAACCGATACACGAACATAACAGGAAATTGGAAGAAATTGTAAAGAGCTTTCTGGAATCACAAGCAAATTAAAATCACTCCTCATAAAACCAGACGAAAATTCAAGGGTTCTAAAATCCAGTTTCGATCACCAAAAAAATGGTAGTAATCGAACCAATTACAACAACTCCTCCAACTCAAGAATCCACTGAAGATAAATCAAGTACTGCTACAACGACAGAGGAATCACTTCATGGAACTGGAAATACTATTGAATCGGCGACAGCGACGACTTCTAGCAATGATTCTGATGGGTACGAGGCTGCCAGTGAAACCGAGCTAAATGATTCCGATCGAGAACCGAAAAAGAACAACAATATTGTCAGCAATGATGATAATAGTCATGGTGATGTAAGGTGTGGCGTTAAAAAAGAAGAAGAAGAAGAAGAACTAAAGGAGTTGAAAGATTTGCACAAGAACTCTTTGAATTCTCTGAACTACAGTTCTTGCTAATCTTTGATATTGTAAATTTTCTTGGGAAGAAATGATGGAAACCCACCTCCTCCTCCTCTATTGCAGCCTCCGACACATTGCATAAATGAAAATTGAAAAGCCAAATCCCCCATGTTTTCTCCCCAACACACGCACACCCACTGCGAGTATGTGTTACAACTCCATATGTATTGGACAAGGAGGTTGGAATTGACTGGAAAATTCTGGGGGGATTTCCCTTCTTATTGTTTGGGACTTCTAATTGGATAAGGAGGATGGAAGTGATTGGAAAATTGAAAACGATTATACTCCTAATTGGACTACAACACATGCGGCTTCTAGAAATAAGGAGAAGAATATATATACATAATTGGAAAATAATTCCAAAACTTTCGAGCAATAATTCATCTATAATTTGTGGAAGAATTTTGGAATTAATCACGTGTGTGTGTGTGTGTGTGTTTCACAATAAGCATATTGCACAAGGTATTCTGCCATGCCTCGATCAGGCAAATAATAACTCAATTGTGTTACACTAATATGAAAATTGTCAACTTATTATTTTTTTTAGTATTCGTCACTTTTTTGAATTTGTGTCACTTTTTTTGGTGTTTGTCACTTTTTATTAATTTTTATCACCTTTTTAATATTTGTTACTTTCTGCCATGCCATGCCATGTCCCGATCGGGCAAATAATAATTCAATTGTGTTACACTAACATGAAAATTGCCAACTTGTGACTTTTTAGTATTCGTCACTTTTTTGAATTTGTGTCACTTTTTTTAGTGTTCGTCACTTTTTATTAAATTTTTATCACTTTTTAAATGTTTGTTACTTTTTTGTCAATTCTTTGAAAGTTCTATCATTTTTTTGAGTGACAAACATCATTTTTTTTAATAAAAGTAATATCGTATGTCATTTTTTATAAAAAAATATAAAAAAATTGATGCTTAACTTTAAAAAAAGACAGTGGATCACTTTTTCAGTGTAACTTTTATTTATTTATTGTGTCAAATGGATGGTGCTATTTTTAGTGTCACTTTTTTGAGTGACAATCATGATTACTGGTGTTGTACAAATGGATGATACTATTTTGGTATTTGTCATTTTTTTGAATTTGTGCCACTTTTTTGAGTTTGTATCACTTTTTGAAAGTGTCACTTTTTAAAAAAAAAGGTAAAAAAGTGACAATTTTTATAAAAAAGGTGACATTGCGTCACTTTTTCATTTTACATAGTATTTTTTACTTCCTAAAAACCATTCATATGATTTTTCAAAACATCCATAATTTTAAGGGTATTTTTGTAAGTAGCCCTATTTTTATTTGCTGGCACATGTTCATCTTCACTAGGCCGCCTCTTAAATACTCTTTCTTATTGTGCCCGGTACTTTACAATGTTCCATTTGGGCTTCCCCTTGTTCTACATTGCAAGCCTACACACTGGTGTCCAGAGCACAAGATTGGAGGCATGTTTATAGCTGTCGGTTTTCTTTTTATCATGCAGGAGACAGATCAAATGCCACCTCCATTGGGCTCTAATTTCATTATTTTATCTATCTCCAATTTCGAACTATTCTAGTCCCAGCAGTAGATTTTCCTACAAAGTGACTATCAACTCAGAGCAAAATTAATTTTGTCTAGTTTCTTGTGACTGACATTTAATTGCCAAGAATATAAATCCACTTTCTGGTTTGGGCAACTCACTTTGTCAGCACTACATGTACTTGAAGCATTCTAGTCATATATACTTCAACGAAAATTGGATAGTTGGTGTGGGTTAATGGATAAATCATATTTTGAATGGCTATTGGGATTGTTCTTGGTCAAAAACATATTGCCAACTTAGTGCTTATCAGCCAGATTTTTTTAACTGCACCATTTGATAAAAAGTGAAGAAAATGGCAACTAACGACTTGTCTTCCGAAACCATTTAGTTGGCCTTCAGCAACTTCGTCTATGCCAACGCTGCCGCTAAAAATTGCAGGTGATCAGCTGGAGTAAATTACATATTTTTGCATGGCATGCTGGAGATTAATTGTGTTCAATAGCATACTTTAATGAGGTCTACTAAAGGTTAATTCAGTTGGATAACATGTTCTAAATATGACCTACTTGGAGTGGAACTCATTTATTCTCCCAACTTTGCCTCCAATAATTAGCCATGAATTAGCGAGGTATTGTTCTTGAAAGCACATAGTAGATGCTTAAGCTTGGATTTCTCTTATTTAAGGCACTTTTGATCATCTCTATTACTCTAGGCAACCTAATAAATCCTCGCACATCGAGACTAGCTCGTGGATTCTCTATTTATTGAAGGTGGGCCCATAAGTCTTCGCACATCGAAGCTAGCTTGTGAATACTTTATTTATTGAAGGCAAGCCCTAACTCGTGGATTTCTTATTATCAGAGTTAGCATTCTATGAATAATCGTTCTTTGAATAAAGAAAGATGGGAAATCTTAATGCATTTGTCCTTGAAAAAAGGAGCATCTTATTTCTGGTTTCATGAGATGCTTATTCCTCACGTCTGACTATCGTCGAGCCTAGATATAAGACTTCGTCTATCCGAGGCCGGCCAATAAGACTCCGATAGTTGAGAGCTATTCGTGGGATGTTTATTTCCCGTCTCGCCAAATACTTATTCCTGCGAGATGTTTATTCATTGCCTTTCACGTCTCGCCGATGCTTATTCCTGATTTCGCGGGATGTTTATTCCCCGCTTCGCTAGATGCTTAGTCTTGGCTTCACGAGATGTTTATTCATCGTTTCTCACTATCCTCGAGCCTAACTGTAAGACCTCCTATATCCGAGGCCGCTTATAAGTTTTCGATAATTCAAGAGTTATTCACGAGATGTTTATTCCTCACCTCTCACTATCATCGAGCCTAACTATAAGACCTCACCTATTTGAGGCCACTTATAAGTCTCCGATAGTTTGAGAGTTATTCGCGAGATGTTTATTCCTTGCCTCGTTAGATGTTTATCTGTAACTTCGCGATATGCTTATTCATTACTTTTGACAGTCGTCGAGCCTAACTATTAGATCGCATTCTTTTAAGCCTAGATTATAAATCTCCAATAGTTCGAGATGAGCCACCAACTCGATGTTTATTTTTCAGTATTCGAGATGCCTCGCCATACGGAATGACAACAGAAAGTCTTATCATGCTTCTGCATTAACTATATCATAGCTACATTTATATTTAGAGAGCTCATAACGCCTCTGCCATTTCTTCTACTTTAGCTATGTCATTACTTCACATATCTTTAGATATCTTACATTATCCCCTGTATGGATGAACCATCCATCATGTAGAAAGCCCTTAGCATGGATGAACTATCCACCATGCAAAGATGTCATTTACCATTTCGTAAGGAGAAGGGTGGGTCCACCTTAATACCTACGAAAACGAAGCATTTCATAGCTGGATCAAACACCATGTAGGAAGCCCTTGACATGGATGCACCACCCACATGTAAGGATGTCAGCTTATCACAGCTACTTATGTCCAGAACATCACCTCTGAAACTTATGTCCAGAGCATCGCCGTTACAAAGTCCATTCAGTGTATCGCCTCTACAACTTATGTCCAGAGCATTGCTTCTGCTACTTACATTTAGAGTCTCACCTCTGCATCAGCTTATTACAGCTGCTTATATATTCATAGTCTCGCCTCTGCATCAGCTTCATCGCAACTGCTTATATTTAGAACATCCTCTCTACCCAAAAGTTTATACATTATATGAATAATCATATATGGACTTGGATGACTATTGTGATACTAGTATTTTAGTATCATTACATTATTATTGCTAGTATATGCATTACATTATTGTTGTCAGGTACGCATGCCACATCATTGCTACCATATCATAACACTATTTTCACTACCGTTAGTATGCATGCCACATTATCTACATTATTAATTTATTAACGATATCATGTTACTTACTTCACATTGCAAGTTTGATCATATCATCATTTTACTTTATGTGGAGGGGCAGGTGGACCCCAATTTATTTTATATATATGTTGTGGAGATATTATGTTATATTGTCGGTTGGTTTAGTCTATATTACAGAGGAGATGATGCCAAAATTTTGATAACATTAAAAAAATAACGTGATTTAATATTTTATTTGTCTTGCATATGAATTTAAGCGTTGAAAATTGAAAACGTGTTCTACCACCTTTTTTTTTCTTTTAAGAAAAAAAAGTCACTCACAAATGAATACAAGATAATGAAGGGTTAATTACATAATGGTTATTGAAATTTATCAAGTATTACTACTTAATAACTGAACTTAAAATGTATCTAAAAAATGTATTATAATTACCACAGAACTATACACCGTATTACTTATCCATCACTCAAGTGGAAAATTCGTTAGGTTCAATAAACGACGTCGACTTGAGTGATTGATGTATAACATGGTGCATAGTTCAGTGACTATTGAGACATATGTTTAAGTTCATTTATTAAGTAGCAACACTTGGACGAAATTCAGTAACAATTGAGATATATTCTTAAATTCATTCATTAAGTCCCTCAAATCGACATCTATGAAAGAAATCGAAGAAAATAAAGGGAAATAAATGGATGACATTAGCCATGTCAACGAGCCGAAACTCGAAGCTCGGGCTTGACTCGAGCAAAACAGGTCCGATCTTTTTTGGGCCCGAACCGATTTTGTTCGGCCAAAAAATGAGGCTCGTGTCGAGCTTCCTTAGCGGGTCAAGCCGAGCTGACTCGATTGTTTTTTTTCTGCCTGTGCAAGCAGTAAAAAATAGATGCCTGCGCAGGCAGCTATTTTAGTTGCCTGCATGCATAGGCAGCAAGCTGTGCATAGGCAGGCAGCTTACATGCAGATTTTAGCTGCAGTGTAGGCAGCTGCTATTTCAATTTTAATCTTTTTTAACGGGCTGGCCCGAGCTCGAGCAGATGTCCCAAAATGGGGCTCGGCCCTGTTCCACCAAGCTCGAGCCGGGCTAGACTCGGGCTTTTTTTGGGTCGAGCCCGAGCCGACAAGCTTTTTTGCCATCCCTAGATGATATTAGTCTTCAACTGAAAGTTTTGCTGCCCAAATGGAAGATATGTGATATTAAATTGGTTCTGGATAATTTGGGGAGTCATTAAATCATCGACTAGCATATCCCTTTCATCGGTAACTGCCTAAAAGTACGTTTGATTTTGGGATCAACTAGTATCAGTTCATAGTATCTCGAATTTTGCATAAAAAGATTGAAAGTAGAAATATTGAAGGAAATTGACAGAGAAATATTACATAGAAGTACAAAAATGTTCGAATTATAAACAAAAGTAACTAAGATCGATTTGATTTGTTGTCTTTTTTCCATTCATTTTCTTTAGTTTCTTCTTTCACAGAGGTCGATTTGAGCGAAAAATAAATTGTTACCACTTAATAACTGAATTTAATAATGTATCTCAATGGTTAGTGAACTATATACCGCGTTATCCATTCATCACTCACACCGACTCCGTTTGTTGAACCTAACGAATTTTTCCATTTAAGTTATGGATGAGTATTACGGTACACAGTTCAGTGATCATTGAAATACGTTTTTAAGTTCAGTTATAAAGTAATAATACTTAACGAAGTTCAATAGTTGTTGAGATAATTTTAAGTTTAGTTATTAAGTAGTAAAACTGAACAAAGTGCAGTAATCATTCAAATAATTAACCCATATAATGCATCTAAAATTTGAAAAAATAAGGAATGAAACAAGAAGAATTCTAGGTGGTGGGGTCCAGCGAAGGAGTCGAAAGATCAGTAATAGCGGTGCTTCTAGAGCCACCATCAAAGGAACCGAAGAAAATCGAGAAGCTGAATAAACAAGTGGTGGACTCTTTAGTGGGACAAACAGAGAATTGAGAGCCGTTACTGAGACTAGGGCGGAGATTGTCGAGTTAATCATGCAGCTTGAGGCAAAACATTTGACTTCGACACCGGTGGAAGCTTTGACTTTGGTCAATGATAAATGAATTCTTAAGTAAGAGCTATCACAAATTTTCCTTAATATGAAGCTTTGCGTTCTAATTTTTGTTTTAAAATGCATAATTTTAAATTTTAAAATGGCTGAAATGTCAAGTATTCAGCCTGTTCTATCTAAGCCTCTATTGGAAAAATTTATAAATCACTTATTAATCACTCATCTCTAATTTATAAAATTTTCCCAAATGTGGGCTAATAAAATTTTATATTTTTCTAGGTTTTTGATTGAATTTTCTCAGCACCTATGCACAAGATGGTGTGCCATCAGTGAAGGCGAAAAAAGAAAAAGAAGCAGTTCGATCAATTGCATATCGATAAGCTCCATTGTATACAAATCATCTATTTCAAACATCGATAAGGAATACTGTTGACCTAGCAAAATGGATCCGACACATGGCCAACAAGATCAGTCTTCACTCGTACATCTATTTCAAACATTGATAAGGAGTACTGTTGACCTAGAAAAATGGCTCCGAAACGCGGTCAACAGGATAAGTCTTCAGTCGTTCTCCCTGCACACTCGGCACGTGGTTAGTAGCTCGTGGCCTTTCCCGAAGGAGTTGGGAGCGGCCGCAAGCACTCCGACGATCAAGTTAGTTTATAGTTCAATCGGAAAAGGTTCATCGAAGGCGAAACGTCGACCGAGAAATGGTTGGATCAATGTAATGATAAAGCGATAATGTCGAAAGGGGAGAGATTGATACTTGAATATATAATGTAGTAGGAGAACATCAGGTTCCGATCCTTCTTCTGGCGTATGGATAGAGTATTTATACCAAAAAAGGGAAGATGAGAGCCATTAGATATGGTGACACGTGTTATCAGATCCTCCAGACCTGTCACATCCTATGTGTCAATCCATCCCTCCATAGGTTGGCAGCTGAATTGACCGTTTGGGTCCTGTCATGCGTCCCATCAGCCAAAGATTTGACTTTGGAAAGATCTCTGTACAAAATATCTTTCGCGGGGGCAAAGCAAGGGGACGAGGTAGGTGCGGAGTTGTGGAAGCGGAGTACGGGCATTTACATCCGTGGCTCATCGCAGATGAATGGTTCATTTGTTGGCATACGTTTAGTTCGCCCCTAAGGTAATCACTTCGGCTTGTGCAATCAGTTTGTCCTATGTGCAATCACTTTGATCGACGCGTGGCGTGGTGTGGACCATTTCTACTGATACGTGGAGGGTAAAGTGACGGGCTTGACATGGGCCCGTAACAATAGTCCTGCAAGTCCATGTATGGATATTCATATAATACAAGGACTCTTAGTTTTAAATGCTAAGGCGCATGGGACGAACGTTGGAGGTAGGAAGTTGAGTGGCGGACGTCATTGATGTCGCTGAAATGTCGATGAGAAGTTACCTAAGATACGGCCGAAGTGACAGCTGGTACAGCCTAAAGTGATAGTGGTTAGCAAATCTTTGCAGAGCTGCTGCAACGCGTAGCTGGTTCAGCTGAGGCGACATGAGTTGGCAACCCAAGGGGGAGTTGTTGCAACATAGGATTCTGCCTTAGCCGAAGTGATGGTGGTCGGAAACTCTTTGCAGAGCTGCTGCAACGCATAGCTGGTGAAGCTGATGCGACATGAGTTGGCAACCTCAGGGAGAGTTGTTGCAACATCAGATTCTACCTTGGCCGAAGTGATGGTGGTTGGAAACTCTTTGCAGAGCTGTTACAACACGTAACTGGTTCAACCGAGGCGGCAGGAGTTGGCCCCAAGGAAAGTTGTCGCAACATCGGATTCTACCTTGGCCGAAGTGATGGTGATTGGAAACTCTTTGTAGAGATGCTGCAACGCGTAGCTAGTGCAGTCGAGGCGACATGAGTTGGCAACCCCAGGGAGAGTTGTTGCAACATCGCATTCTGCCTTGGCCGAAGTGATGGTGGTTGGAAACTCTTTGCAGAGCTGCTGCAACGCGTAGCTGGTGCAGCCGAGGCGACATGAGTTGGCAACCCCAAAGGGAGTTGTTGCAACATTGGATTCTACCTTGGCCGAAGTGATGGTGGTTGGAAACCCTTTACAGAGCTGTTACAACGTGTAGCTAGTTCAGCCGAGGCGACAGGAGTTGGCAACCCAGGGGGAGTTGTTGCAACATTGGATTCTACCTTGGCCGAAGTGACGGATCTGGAGGAAGTCTTGGACTTGATGCTAATGATTTGACAGCTTTTACGTTTTCCCAATACACGTCAAAGTGGCGTCTGCCTAATTTCAAGACACGCCTCATTTGCCATAAATGGTAATGATGGGGAGACGCGTTTACGTTGTCCGTGAGATTCACTGCTTCATCTAGGTCGTTGTTCTAGTTAACCTTTGATTTCAACGGTGATTCTGGGGTCTCAACTTTGGACGGTCCAGATGCATTTGGAGTTAATCTAACGGTTAGGGCGAGTCTTCGTTTGCATATATAAGGCCCATCCTTTTCGTTTGGAACCTTTTTACTTTTACGAAACTCCAACTTTAAACTCTTGCCTCCTGTTTTTCATGTTTCCTTCTCCGACGAGTATCAAGGACTCCGGTGACTATTACAAACTCCGGCAAGGGGCAGACTTGCTTTGTCGAACTAGGTAATAATCACATTTTTCAGTTTCCTCACCTTTTCTTCTTCCTTTTTCTTTCTTCGAACATTTTCTACGTATTGGGATGGCGAGCGAAACTTCTGTGGTGGGGAGTGAGGAGGGGCGAAGCGAAGAGGGTTCCATACTGAAGGAACCGATACTGATATTCCCAAACGAGCTGAGTAGGGCTATTAGGATCGGGGAGAATATCTGGAAATGCCCAGCCTCTCCCGTAGATACATCCATTCAATGGGGGCGTCGAAATATCCATAAAAAATTACCCTGGAGCAGATAGAAAAATGTAGGAACATTTTCAGAATTCCTCATAACATTCAGCTCATCTGACCCGAGCCGCATGAGAGGGGCGTGCTATCCGAGGCCGGGGTGTGTAGCAGTGAACGAGCACTTATTTCGAGCTAGGTTGAGTCTTCCTTTCTACTCCTTTTTTAGACTAGTGCTTAGGTCTTACGGGTTGGCCCCAACACAGCTCAACCCAATTCCTGGTCCCAGATGGTAGGGACATGGATGCTGTGGAGACGGGTCAGCATTGGAGTAGACATGCCTTTCAGCGTGTTCAACTCCTTCTTCTTCCTAAAACTCAAGTGAGCAAAGGCTGGTACTACCTGGCTCCATGGGGGTCCCATTCGCCATTTGTGTTCGGGTTGCCTTCCTCAATCAAAGAATGGAAGAGCTCGTGGTTCTGGGCATCTAGCCGGTGGGATACCGTGGAGAATGATCCCATGGAGCCTCTGACCGTCCCTACCACCTACTCCACTTGCAGTAAGTAGCTTACTGATCTGGTTTTATTTGACTAGTTGCTTATGGTTTTAATATTTCTGTTCCTTGTAGTCTCGCTTTAGAGGTGCGAGATAACTGAGGAGGAGTAGGATATCATTTGCCAGAAGTATCAGACACCTCTGTCGAAGAGGAGCTACAAGGAGCTTATAGATCATAACTATCACCTTGTTCTGCACGAGCTGATGACTAACCAAGGTAACTGCATAGCTTCGGTTCTTCCTTTACCATTTCTCTTCTCTTTCTAAAGAGTGATTCCTTCATGCAGCTGACTTTGAGAAGAAGAGGCCACCAAGGCCTGATCTTGCCACCATTCGTTGGAGCGTGGTGGAGGTCAAACTGCTGAAAACCAGCTCGACTGCTTATAAGAAGCAGTAGGAGTGTCTTTTTGCCCTCAGGGGGCTGTCAGCAGCCTGCTGAGGAGGACGAAGCGGAGGAAGGAGCCTCCATTGTAAAGAGAAAGAGGGCTGGCTCATCTGGGGCATCTGTTTCTATCCCGACCACAGCAATTCCCCCTCCTCCAACCAACGTCGAGGTTATCGTGGTGGCCCCGTCAATTCCTCAGTTCATAGTGCCAATTACTGCATACTTCATAGAGGGGCCGACCAAGAAGAGGCAGAAGAGGTCTGCTAACGTCCCAATTCGGGGCAAAGTTACAAACTTTTTGGGGTGCAAGGATGAAGATCTCCCCGAGGCTGTACTGGAGATGTTCCCCCGGAGACCGCCTCTGCAATAAGGGTCCATAGCAAGTATTGGACCGGAGACTGGGCCGACCACGCCACCTCATATGAGATTGAGGACCTCTTAGCTGCCAACAACGCATGTGTGGCTAGGGCGCTAAGTCTTGGGGTGGCGGCAGAGGATTTGATCAAAGGCCTCCGCAAGAAGAATGATGACCTGGAGAAAAGGTTGGAAGCCTCGTTAAGCTGGTAGGCCGAAGTGGAAAAGGCCAAGAAAGAGGCTGAGCTGGCGGAAGAGAGGCACACTGGGGCGGAGGTGAAGCTTGACTCAGCTGAGATACAAGTCAATCAGTTGAAGAATGAGCTGTACGAGTCGGCTTCACAAGTGGTAGCACTGACCAAAAGGATAGACCAATCCAACGAGCATCAAAGGCTGGCCTCGGAGGCTCTGGAGAGGGCTAATAAGGAGAAGGTCGAGTTGAAGAAACTCTTCGAGGCCCAGGCTGAAGAGATTGAATCCTTGAAGGTCGAGATGAAGACGGTAGGCGAGGCGACGGTCCGAAACTACCAAGATAGCTTCAAGAATACGCCAGAGTATGATGACTTTGCCAACTACTGGGCTTTCTGGACCACCAAAGAGATGATGTCTCGCCTCCGCGAAAGGAGATGATGGCTTCAGGGGCCCCACTGGGGTTGCCCAGCGGTCGAAGTGAAGGAGGAAGAGGAGGCTGCTCCAGAGGAGGGAGCAGGAGCTGGGGCAGTAGTTAACGTAGATTAGGCTTTGTACTCTTTTTCTTTGTATTCGGTTCGGCCAATTTGTAAATGAAAACTATTTATTTTCAAGTGTTGTCACCTCTTCTTTTGCTTTACTTTGTTCTAACTGTACAAAGTTGTCCACATCATCGCTTCGAACGAACCGGCCTCGCTTAACTATTTAAGAAAATGGAAGTAGCCAAT
>CAIGRN010136489.1:0-10018 GCA_903798345.1 Fraxinus anomala
GTTGTTTCATTACTTTTCATTTTATTAAAGAAATTTTTTTTTTTCATTTTTCCTAAATATAATAGATGATTATACTTTGTAAATGTAGAAATGACAAATTTAAGTTGGACCTTTTTTCTTTCACTTTCAGTAATTTTATACAAGTAAATTTGTCAAATACTACTGAAGTTACTTTTATCTTGTCGAGTCAAGTTTAATTTTTAAAACATGTTCGGTGTTGTTTAATTTAACATTGTGTGTCTAAATGTCACTACTCACTTGACCACTATTATATATATTTTGGTAATATAGACAACTAAAGATGTTATAAAAGATATAAAAAAATGCAGTTGAAAGATGTAATTCACGACAATTTAATATATTTAACACACTAACATTACCTTCAAAATAATCCAATTGTTTATAAAAGTATATATTTTATTTTTCACTTGTTAATATATTTTACAAGATAGATTAAAAAATACTATACAATAATAACTAAAAGGAAAAAGAAAAGTTAGCCCATGTTTGACTCCCATTATTTTGAGGGTATTTTGGTGGGGGATGAAAATTAGATTTTCAGTGGATTGTGATAGAAGTTTTTAAAATTGAAATATGTGGTTGAAAAGATGTGGGGACCCATGAAAGATGTAATTAATATTGATTGTTTGACTTTGACTTAAATTAAAATCAGATTTTAATTTGATCCAAACAAGTCATTTGTATTATAATTTTTAAAATAGTACATTTTTTTGGAAAAAAAAAAGGGTGATTGAGAAAAAAATTTGATTTATGTGTAATATTATTTTATTAAAAAATTTGTGATTTAAAAAAAAAAGAAAAATATTATAATTTTATCGGGGTCAAATCTGGATTAATCTCATCAATCTTTAGAAAGAATACTCTAATAGTCAAGTTGATTAGCTTAATGAACACGATTAATTTTACTTTATCGGGTTTTAAGTATAAAGTTCTTTACTTTCAGACAAAAGTAATCCGTTCGGTCACATCACGTTCAAACCTGTGCAGTGCAGTACAATGTACTAATCCAAGTGATAAATTGCGTGACCAAAACACCCTCATCCAACCACGGCAAGCCATGTTTGATGTGTAAAATATTTCATGGAAGTGTGAAAGTTAGAAAATATTTTTCATTTTTCAAATTTTTAACTGGTCAAAATTTTATGGGCAGTTGATTTTTTAACTTTGCCACATTTTCTAGTTTTTTATTGAATTTGCTTTCCCGCCTATTTGGTAGTTTTTTGTTTTTCAATGAAAATAAATTATATCTCAAATTATAATTTTTTTTTCCCTTTAATTGACAATTTTAATTTAAAATAAAATCAAATAAACACTAAAAGATCCAAAATTTCAATATTTTCTACGTGAAAAATTATACTAATCAAACACAATTAATTGACAATTTTCAAGAAAATAATTCTAGACAATTCAATTCCATAGAATTCATTTTCTTTTCACCAAAATTTCACTCTTGCAATTAAACGGACCCTAAAATGTAAAAACTAGCTTTGATCACCAATATTTTAAACATATAAATATATAGATAAAATTATTCTTTTCTTTTAACACCCTAAACAATTTTACATTAAGCTCCCTTTTACATTAGTTTTCTATAGATTTGAATAAAATTTGATGTAACGTGATTGAAAAATTGTGAATCCCATAATGTGTGTGATTAAAATTAATTATTGATTTTAACTTAAATTTTAATTTTTTAAAAATTGAACCAAACAAGGGTTAAGCATTGTTATTCGCCAGCCATGCTTATAAATAAGCATGATGTGATGTTAATTCATTTACCATCTTAAATGTCTTAACATCCTGCATTCAAGATGGAAAATTAATTAAAATCATTTAAATGATACTTCACTCCTTAACGAATAGCATTATTCTTCTACAATTAAATAGATTACGTGTCAACCTCGATAAAAAATGGTGATTTTCGTATAGAATAATTCACTATAGATATAAATGAACTACTCTATGCAAACCTCATTTAGTAGGGCTTCTTCCCTTTTTTTGTATTTCTTGCGGAATCATATTGAGTTACGTTTTTTTTAAAATTGTTTTGACAATAAAAAGTATTTCCAATTTTTTTTTTAAAACAAGTTTAAAAGTAATTTCTTATTCTCGTAATGCCAAATGTCCGTCGTTTAAAAGTCGAGGTTTGTGATTCATCAATGTCATTTTCAAAATTTTAAGAATAACTTGAAATAAAAATAAAAAGTAGGGGTAAATTTTTTACAAAATTTCATCTAGTGGGTTGGTAAATTCGGGTGTAGTACATGGCCCATGAAACAAACGTGAGGCGGTTGCGAAAGTGCTGTGTCTCACGGAGGCCAACAAGTGCGACAACCACGTAATTTGTGAAAAAATTGATGTTATTTTAGGAAATTCAAGCAAATTACCAAAAATGCGTCTTCAAAGAGAGACGTGGCGCCCTGTGGCTGCAATTTCGACCTTAACATTCTGATAACTTGACACGTACACATCGATAGCATTAGATAGGGTACCCCACGCCATATGCCACGTGGAATTCTCAGTCCTAGTCAGCAATCCATACGAAAGTCCTTTATAAAGTCCATCGCCTGCTCCTTTCACAGCAAAAGCCATTCTTCTTCTCTCTTTCAAACACAGAGTGAGCTTGTTATTGCGTGTTTATTTTTTCCGGAACGCCGGAGATTTTTGTTGCTAGAAATGGAGATACCGACCGTCTTCGATCGTTCCCGATCTCTGGTATGATGACGTGATATTGCGATCGCGAGGCGTTCGTTCTTTGTTTTAGCCGTCTTGGTAAATCCTAAGCAAAAGCAAGGTTTTTAATTTTAGTTTGCCTAATTTAGAGGTTATCCCATACTTTATCTCATACTTACAAGCAAAAGTGATTGTTATAATCGTCAAGATAAATCCGCGAGATAAAGGTATCAGTTTTTGCTCAAGCCTCTCAAATTTCGGAGATCGGTTAGTTTTTACCCAAATTATTAATTCCCGTGTTTAATCGAAAACATAAAACCATCCTAATTTTGTTTGAGCGTATGCCTATGCTACGAGTTCCCAATCTTTGAGTTTTTTGAAATGATCGATGTATTCAGTAGCCAATTTTCCTGAAATTGTTGAGCAAGTATTTAGGGGAAAATAGGAGGGCTGGATTTTAGAATATGAAGTCTTCATCTTTGACTGAGCATTGATGCCCAAAAAACCATGTGCTGTGGAAAATGGTTTTGGAAAACTGAAAGCTAGAGATAATTGCAAAGAATAGCGTTTTCGAATTTCGATCTCCGGAAATTTCTTTTCCAATGAAAATTCAACCAGTTGATTTCAACGCCCAAATTGAACCACCTATATTTGAGCCTGTGAAGCCAGTGACAAAATCGAGGTTCAAGAGGCTTTTCGAGAAGCAGTTTTCCAGCGTTCTGAGAATATCAACGCAGGAAAAGGTAGCCGGCAATGGATGGGCCGATGAGCCTCATCACAGTATCAAGTATGGTCCTGAAGAATTCGAGCCGAGCTCTGTTTGCCTAGCGAAAATGGTTCAGAATTTCATCGAGGACAACAACGAGAAACCCCACAGGTGTTGCCGGAACAGATGCAATTGCTTCAATAAAAACTGCTCTGACAGCTCCGATGAGGAACTTGACTCGTTCAATTGCTTTGGCGAATCAACAAATTCTCCTTCATCTGATGCACTTGAACTTGTCAAGGTAGATATTTGAATTCTTGATATTTTTGTTTTTCTTCCCCTTGCAAATATAGATTATCTGAAAAATTTCTGTTGAATGCGCAGAGTTTAGTACCTTGCGTGTGTGTTTATGAGAGAAATCTGTTAGCAGACACTGCGAAAATTGTCGAGAAAAACAAGATCAGCAAACGAAAAGACGATTTTTGTAGAAAAATTGTCAGTGACAATCTAATTGCTCTTGGATACAATGCTTCAATCTGCAAATCTCGCTGGGAAAAATCCCCCTCTTTTCCCTCAGGTAACTCTCTCTTTCCATTTACCATACAATTTGTTATGTTTCTTGCTGGGAATTATTTGTTGCACATATTAAATTTTGTCCCATTTTTCAAAATTTTAACAGGGGAATATGAATATGTGGATGTGATGATTGAAGGGAATAGGTTTATAATCGACATTGATTTTCGATCAGAATTTGAAATTGCAAGATCAACCAAAGCATACAAATCACTTCTCCAAACACTGCCTAACATATTTGTAGGTAAATCCGATCGCCTCGAGAAGATCATTAACGTCGTATCGGACTCAGCCAAACAGAGTTTGAAGAAGAAGGGCATGCCATTTCCACCTTGGCGTAAGGCCGATTATGTCAAGTCCAAATGGCTCTCTCCTTACACCCGAACCACTCCGGGAGTAATTGGTGAGGAAGGGAACGATTTGATTACTACGAAAACAAGTTCTTTTGGTGAATTTGAGTTGATTTTCGTGGAGAAATGTTCGCTTAACAAAACTAACAACAACAACAACAACAATGGGACTAACAAAGACGGCAACGATGTGTTTACTAACAGTGACAAGGGCATGACTCCACTGATGAAACCATTGGAGATTAGGCCAAGGAGTTTGCAGAAAGGAGTTAAGATGGTTACTGGTTTGGCTTCTGTAATTGATGATGATAAACCATGAAAATTTTGTGTTTTTCAGTTTTGCTTTTAGGGTATCAGAATTGAGTGTGCCTTTTGGTTGATGACTGTTTGAGGGTACTATATTCTGGTAGGCTAATCATTCCCTTCTCCTTTTATTGTAAGGGTGTTGAACTGTTACTACTTAATATCATCAATAATAGTAATCAAGTAAAGATCTGCTTTATAGAATTTTGGTGTATCAAATTTTGCTTTTGATGTTTTGTTTGATAAAAATCAATGAATGTTCACTATATTTCAGTCTGGTTATTATTTGCTCATTGAATTTTGAACTTTTTTTCTCAATACTCAGCACATCTGTCGACATATTTTTCATCCACCAATCACTAAGAATCCATCTCTTGACGCGGTTTAGAGATCACATTTAGATAAAAAGTTCCACCCAAAATATGAAACAAGACAATGAAAAGGAGAAACACGACCTAGTAAAATTCCAAAATCAAAACCAATTAATCCTCGATTTTTTTGCCAACACATCCATTGTCATTGAAAATAAAAGGGTCACTCGAAAGCTACCAATAATTATTAGACAACTTACCACTCTTACTGAAACATAGTTCAATGGGGAAGATTTCGCCAAATTTTGGCGATGTAGACAGGTTTACATGTACTCGATTTTATCAAGAAACAAGCTTTCGAGTCAAATTCCTTACCAACAATGCCACAACCAACTTAGGATTTTGATCGGATTTACCGCGTGTAGCAATGGAGCGTTTTGTCTGTGGTGTACGAATTTAACGTCGTGAGGATGATGAATGTCTGGCAAGTTGGATGTTGTGTGATGAGTTATGTGGTGAAGATTTTTAAAGTTCCATAGATAAGAAGTATGTCGATTAAAATTTATTGATTTTACCCATCCATTATTAGATGCTAATTTTGAATTCATCTCTGGACTCTGAATTGAAACGCAGTTCGTCCAGTAAAGTCAGCCTTCGGAGTAAATTATTAGAGAAATAATGCTAACTTGCACCAAAAGACGCTCTATTTCAGCTTTTTTATGTAAAAATATAAAAGTATCTTTTGGAAATTGAAACCAGAAACATTGGGATGTTCAAAATACTTTGCTTTCTGTGTTTTTTTTGTCACATTATAATCATTGTGTTTATTACTTTTATAGACAAACATTTATTAAAATAGTGAATATTTTAAATTGATGAATAATAATGATCAAGCTTAAAAATAAGGAAAAGATAGACAGAATGATTTGACAACACCTATTTGAGTGTTTTTTTTTCACTGTCCAATCATATGTGGACACGTGTCTCTCAATTTTTGAACATGTTATGTTTGTGTAGCACAATTATTTTGAGTTCCTCATCGATACGAAATTTAATAAAAGCATTTTTCGATTTAAAAACAAGAAAAAAAGTATTTAACCCTGCTTGAGCCACATTATTTTTTTCATTCTTATTCGTCTACTTATTTTCAACCACACATTTTTCAATAAAATAATATTTGTCATCACATCAATAATTTTTCATCTTTTTCAACCACACATTTTCCATCAATCTACTGTTATAAAATACATTTTTTCAAAATAATGTGACTCAAACATACCCTAACATCACTTAGAGATTACATATCCTATTTTTTTTACGGGTAATTAAAATATGTAAATATAATTAATTGAATAAAGAAAAAGGTAAAAGAAAAGCCAGTCCGCACCTTTGAGGGGACCATCTTATCTAGAGTTGGTGGAGTTATAAGGTCAATTTTTTAAATTATTTTGACAAGGAGAACTCTTAATTTAGTAACCAATTAAAAAAAGAAAAAAAAAAGTAGAAAGAATAAAATAAGGGTAATAGAAAGCAACGTGATGTTTACTTTAGCGACTTTAGGCCAATTCTTTTTCTCCCTTTAATTAATACGATATCACTTTAACACGTTTTCAGATAGGTTGCTTGTAATATTTGTGACTTTGACGTACGAACCTGTTCACATGGCTCAAAATAAATGTAAATACAATCCCTTTTATTTTAAATTATCTTTTTATATAGCCAACAAAAAATAGTATTAAATCGAAATGTAGCGTGTAAGTTGAAATTGAACGCTCTAGATGTTAATTATCGTAAATAAAATATATAGATCGTAAATACAATCGAAGTTATTCAATATTTCTTTAGACTTATTGTGAGTTGGACATATGTAGGTTGGACCGATCTTGGTCTTAATCCGTGAACTATAAACAAGTTTTGGACCACATTTCCTTATCCACTATTTGAATTTTAGAGCACAAGATATTATTTTTTTAATGATTTTCGTTGCTAAGTACTATTGTATAATATGTAAACTATTTAGACAGATCGGAGTCAATTAAAATTCACGAAGAAACAAATAACACTCGATACATATTATACGAAGGCCTCCTACACTATCATATGGATTTAGTTGCGTATTAATTGTCGGAGTAAGTGGGTCCTATATGAAATTATTATTATCGTCCAATGAAAGTCGAGCTCATGTGTGTAAATTATATTGCAAAAGTAGAAAAATGATTCACAAAAATTTGTGGATGGAAAGAGAAAAAAAAACATATATATATTTTGCCCTAAAAAGAGGAGGCATACCCTCAATGACACGGCAAGGTTTAAGGAGATGCCTCAAGAATAAGGGCACCAAAAGTATCTGTAATCACTTGCAAACAAGAATGGAGAATTTTTGCTTTCTTTGTTTGTCAAAAGTTGGTATGCCTTTTATGATTCTAATCTTTCAAGTGACTTCACATGATTTTATCACTTCTCTCATATTTTAGAAATTTGTATTTATCATATTTGCATATTTTTAAACTATTGCGTGAATTTTTTTCCTCGCTTATTTTCGATGCGCGTGAAAGTGCACAATTTCTTTTTATATCGAGCTATTATATATTAGTTTTATACTCGATTTGAATGAAAGTGGCATGGTTTTATTTTTTAGGAACAATATTTTGTATTTCATATATCGATTATTGAGAAATGTTAGCCATCCATATATCAATTACTTGTGATCGTTTTTTTTTCCTTGTACCTAAGGTCTTATTTATGTGATTTTGCTATAATCACCACATAAATTTAAAGAAGAAAAATAAGTTAACTATTCATTTGGCATGCCTCCTGTGAATAGAACTTTTATCAATAGAGGTTTTTTTGAAAAAAGCCATTACTAAAATAATATTAAACGCAAATTCAAATTTTGTTCTTATTTTTTATCACACATTCTCCATCTAAATGCTATTCCAAAATACATTTCGAATAAAAAGGGACTCAAATGGGCTAATATTAAATTTTACTTGTTTACATAACTATTTGACAAACATTATTTATTAATTATATGAAGTCTATAAAATTAAATATTTTAAATCATGATTAAATATACAAAGTTTTAAAAACAATCATTTTTAGAACTATTTTTGACCTTAAAAAAGTGTTTTTCGAGCTCTTAAAAAAAATAAAGAACAATATTTAGATTGTCTAAATTTAAATTTTACAAAATAAATAGATAAAATCTAATAATAAAAAAATATATTATGCATTGTTACCATACCCAACCCGATCGTTGATTGTACAAATCACTGGGTTAGCCGTTCAACTGCTAGGTCATTGTAATATTGAATTTTAGTTTTAAAAAAATAATTTTTTAAATAAATACCATATTACTTTAAAACCGTATATATATTTTCTTGTGAAATTCATTGTTATAATTCTTCAATTGTCTTAGCGGTCAAGCATTTCATTATTACATGGTGATTACAGGTTCAAATCTTACCTATTGCAAATGTGATATAAAATTTTGATTTGAGCAATTTGGTAGCTAAAAAATAAAAAGAAAGAATGTAGGTTCATAAAATCAAACCCTTGCCTCTTTCATGCAAGATTAGCGCTTTGCAATATTAGCTACACGACCTGATATGTAAAGTTTGTACATTTATAAATATTTAATGTCATTCTTCAAAGTTTCATAGTTCACTCAGGACGGGCGGCCGGTGACTCCGCCGCTGATCTGGATGTGGAGTTGCTTGATTCTTGGAACATTTTACATTTACAAACATCTCGCAATCGAAAATAAGAACGCTATTTATAATTTTTCTGATAAAATGCAGCAAGAATTGATAGTATATTTTTTGTTGTGATACTCAACGAATTAACAAAAAATAGAGAGCGATGCAAGGGATACAAGATTTGTGACGTCTAGAAAACTTGGCCGAATTTGGAATTCTCGCAGTAAACTAATCAAAATTCAAAGCATATATAGAAAATCAGATAGAACACTTCAAAACTTGTCTATGGAAATCAAAAACACAAAACAGTGGCTATGAATGTCTATTGCAGTCTGTGAACAATTCGTATTCTCGTTTCGATATCTATTTTCGACTTATTGCTAATTCTCATATTCTTGAAATACTGAAATTGGGGGACAAATTAATTTGGTTATTAAGAATGTTGATTTGAATTGATGGGAAAAATGGTGACAAGAATTGAGGAAAGAGAGAAGAGTCGACTGCTAAGGGTTTCGAAATGTGACGCTTTAGCATCACACCCCACTTCAATTCTATCTTATCGACTGAGATGTTGAGGTATCGCTTTTGCAATCACGCATCTAATTTTAAATACCCCACATGCTCTTGTGCACACACAAATTTAAATAGGTAATAGATAAATATTATACGTATCTCTCTCTTTGTGAATATCGTTGTCAATTCCATGTCGCGGAACATCTTCTGGGTTTAAACTAATGGAATTGGTGCATTACTAGAGGCCCACATTTTGGTTAAAAATTCAAGAGAAATTACAGCTGCCCCCTGTTTTCAAAGTTTACATTTCATTAATCAAATTTTAAGTTTAATCTTTCATAAATCAGATTATAATTATTTATTTATTAAATATATTATTAATAATCAATCACTAACAAAAATTAGTTACCATCATTTACGTTAGTAGGAGAAAAAAAATTTAAAATCAAAATTCATCATCTCTAATCTTCCATTTCTAGTAAAAGAGAAATCGACTACCACTCTTCAACCAACACTACCATGTTCGCCTAAGAGATTTCATCATTCTTTTTACCGTTATCACTGACGTTTTTGTTGAATCTCTCATACCTACTTTGTTCATTCAAACACCTTAATTGTAGTTTAAGAATTTATTAACCCTAGCTCTTTACAAACCCAAATTGAAAATGTTGTTAACTAGGAGTGCAGGACCTTCTTTATCTCTACTAATGGGTGCAGGTGTTGGTATGCACATTACCCCTTTAAGTATGGGAGATCATGATTGCTACTTTACGTTTTGTGTGTAGAATGATAGGAGAAGGAACTAAAGGATAAGAGGCATCTAATATTGAACAAGCTGAGCAGCGTTTGACCACTTTGAGTTTGGAGTTG
>CAIGRN010136493.1:0-49164 GCA_903798345.1 Fraxinus anomala
AAGGGGCATAATTATCTTGTTTAAATAATATTGGTATGTCTATTGGGATTAAAATTGAATTTTTATAGTAAATATAAAAAAAAGTGTGTGGTGACATCTGATTTAGGTCAATTTAGAGCCCATTTGAAATTTATTTATTTTCAGTTGCTTTTTATAAAATCGAGATAAAATATGTAATTGAAAAATTGATAAAATTTTTGTATCGTTTGAAATGAATGATTAAAAATAAGTTAAAGAGAAGTTTTAAAATTAACAGCCAAGGGGTGAGCTATTTTAGTGAAATGATAAACAAGTTAAGGGTGCGTTTAAACAACATTATTTTGGTGAAATAATATTTTGAAATAGTAGATTGATGAAGAATATGTGATTGAAAAAATAGGAAAAATTATTGATATGATGAAAAATATTATTTTATTGTAAAATGTGGTTAAAAATAAGTAGAAGAAAGAATGAAAAAAATAATGTGGATTAAATAGGCCAATTAATAGAAGAATAAGGGGAATAATTATCTTGTTTAAATCATTATTATTGGTATAAAGTATGTTTGCTGGGGATTAAAATTGAATTTTTAGTAAATTTTGATAAAAGTTGTTGATATAATGAAACATGAGATTAAAATTAATGTTTTAACCTTGATTTCTCTAGAAATGGTGGCTTAAAGTTTAAAGACTTTGTGAGTATTTAAGTGTGGTGGTGATTGCACCACGTCCGGCTCAATCATATACTGTAACTTGAATTAGTTGCAGTAATTAAAAGGGTTTTGTTATTCGTATCGAACACATGGGCTGGACCAACAAGGGGAGCATTTGGTGCCCCTATTGGCTCGAGGTCGGTCTGTACAGTCCTAACCAATTGGGGGGTGTGGTGACAAGTGATTCTGATTTAGTCAGTTTATTAACGCACATTTATTCGGTAAAAAAGGTTCTGGTTAGACAATTAATTATTGTACATTTATACCCTCGCGTTTCTGGGTGACGGACGCTACGGTACGGTACAATAATATATTTTTGGACTCTTCTTGGCCCCTCAACTTGGACATTACAATGCGCATGTTTTGAAGGCTAAACTGATTATAATGCAATATTGTGTGAACTCAATTCCTGTTCTTAACTTTGTTGTGATTGGATGGATCCATAAGCTCAAAAATGGGAGAGTGCTCAATTGCTTAAGGCATTTGAGAGGTTGGTGGTTCAAATCCACCTGGATCCGCTAATTGTGGTTGTTCATATATAGTATTATCAATTATGTGTGATTTACATGATTTCTGTTAAAAGTTAACCATATAACCCCTTTTGTTGGGATTAAAATTATGTATTTAGAAGATTTTAATAAAAATTGATGAAATGTTGTTGAAAATTGTTAATTTCATAAAATATGTGGTGAAAATTAATTGTCTACAGACCATAAGCTATAAACCTTGTCAAGTGTAACTCGCTTTCTGAAGGGGCAATTGGCTGTTTATGGAGATACTCAATAGTGCGTTTTAGCCCATATTTGAGTGTCATTTTCAATGATACATTCTTCCATAAACAAATTTTTTACACATAAATTTAAAATTTTTTTCTATTGTTTAATCTATATTTTCAAAAAAATATTATTTGAGAACACATTTTTTTTATAAAATGGGGCTCAAATAGAGGTTTAGAGACTAATTATTTTATAATATTCTTAATTAGGGAATTTTTTTGAAAGGTTCTTTTTCGTCATTCAGGATATAAAGTCATTTTAATTTTTTCTTTCATTAAAAGTCCTCAGCCTATTTGAAATTCTGTAGTATGTTATAATACATCATCGATTGTCAAAGTAGTCATAAACCAGAGTTTGTACATGGAGATTGTGTGCATGAACGAGCAATTGTACCTTTTGACACATTTTATTTTTTTGTCGTCTTTTTTTTAGTTTTAAATAAACTATTTAAATAGAAAAAAAAACTTTCTAACGGTCTTATTGAAAAATGATTAAAACGACAGTTTAATTTTAATTATTTTTAGGAGGTTTAAGTGGTGGTCTTAGTATAATTAAATTATATTTAAATAAGTGTGCATATAAAGAGTAATATTATTTATCATCATAATGATGGAATATCAGTTATGTGATAATTCATTATTCATCACTTTTTTTTTTCTTTTTCATGCCTGTTCAATCTCATTATTTCATATAGATCGTTACATCATTGGTATTCCATCATTATAATGATAAATAACATTATTTGCACATAAATACAGGGTTCCTTCACATTTTTAAATATTATTAAAATATTTTGAGATGGTTGTGAATTCAGTTGAGGATTTTACACTGATTATACGTCCATATATATCATTAAACATATTATCGATAATACGTGCATACATATTATTCAACGTATCTTCTATATAAGCATAAAGTTGAAATCGAGTATATATATATGTAGAAGAATTCGTTCATTTCCATACTTCCATGAAAGTCATTTTGTTCTTTAATTTATAACATTTCATGTAACAATAAAAAAGTTAGTATTTCCGAAATCAAATATAATAAAAAGGAATCAAAAAGAAGAAAGAGGAGATGCAAATGTAAGATTGGTCGAGGCAAGTGAAACGCTTTTTCTTTAAGATGAATTTGCCTCATGCTAACGATTTTTCGGCAATCATCACTCAAGATACAACGAACACGTCTAGCTATAGGAACACTTCAAATGGTTTAGACCAACGAACTCGAATAAAGTTTCCTCTCTACTATAACCATGAATTTGATGCAAAAATGAATCACTTCTACAAAGTGCTTTTTAAACAAAACCAAAGTATAAATATAGAATTGAATGAATAATAAACATTTCATGTGTCATTTATATAGAAGGTGAAAGGGCTTGGTTGGAGAGACATATCCAAAACTTATAATTTTTCATGAACCCATTCCACAACTCGCTATCGCCCATGTGGTGCTTGAACGATGCAATGCACTGAGCTATTGCTCGCTTGACGTTGACCTGCCGCTCGAGTGGCGGTCTTAAATGCTGAATTCCGAATTTTCCTTCAAATTTTGGATCACAATTTTTCATTCATTCTAAATTGATTTATAGATTTCAAATGTACTCGACAATTTACTCGACAAGTAGAACGAGTCAGTTATTTACTTTCATAATTTGACAATCGAATCAAATTCGAATATTTGAACGAAATTGACAAAATTCACTTTTTAAGATTTATACTTAACTAAGATTTCAATTTGTAAACCAAATTCCAACAAATTATATTGATTGCGGTAGAGGTCGTAATGTATTTTAGCTGGTGTTTTTAGGAGTTTGAGGGTGAGAGATATTGTATAAGTTACTAATTTTTATATATTCAATATGTGATCATATTTTTCTCTAGAGTTTTCACGAATTTTTGCAATCTTACCCTAGTAATATTTGAATATACACTTACAAAGCTAGGATTAATATTAGTTAGCAGTGCCAATAGTTATTTGTTAGAAGTTAGGTCGTGTAGATACTATTAGTTAATAGTAACACATTGATTTTTAACAATTTTTTATTAAGTTGAAAAAGATATCCAACTTAAACGAATAGGAAATTGATTTTTGAGTAACGTTATTTAACCAATATTACAAAATCAATCTAGACGACATTAAGTGATATTAAACAAGGGATACAATTAAATGAGTTATATAATTTTATTTTTAATAAAACATATTATTTAGTGTCAATGTTGTAACATCAATAGTGTTTGATAGCATTATTCTTGATTTTTAGCTACAAATAACAATTAATATCAAAAAATATTTTAATTGATTGGTTTTAGTTTTTGTTCATTAAACAAATCTTGTTGATCAGTATATATATAACTATTTTGCAAAACGTAAAGTTATAAAATACGGCATGTAGAGTGTAATTACACGATTTATGCATGATATATCTTGTGAAAAAGATAAGAAAAAGAATGTGATTATCCTACAAATGATAAGAAAAAGTCTAGTACAAGAATTTTACTCCGTCCAAATAAAGAACGACAAGTTAATCGTGACAAATTGTGTCGATTCATTTCTTAAGGATCAGAAATCCACCTAGATAATGAGTGCTACTTGAAGTTTTATAACTTTATGTGTCAACTTCCTTACCCTTTTTTGGGTCGTCCAAATCAATAAATCAACTTTATTTGGAGTTTCTTGGAAGTGCAGTGCACTTTCGGTAATGGGTGTCCACTTCTATTTCTCAACTTTGGCTTCATTTCCTAACTTATGTCTTCTTGTACTTTTTCTATTGTTTTGTCAAATTATTTACACTTTTTATAAGAAACTTTTAGTGAAAACTATCCTTTTTCTTACTTCCAAAACGTTTGTCAACTACAAATTCCTAGTCTTTTAAAATGGAGAAAATTGTAATTATTAGGCTTTGATTTATTGCTCCAAAAGCAAATTGGTTTCCAACCTTTAAAATAGAAGAAATGAATTCTCTATCTTATATTCAGTCCATGTTTGGTACCGATGATTTAAAACTCATTTTTAATTTTAATAAAATAATTTTACACGTCGACCCTTAATTTCTTCTTACATTTTAACCACTAATTCTCCAAAAAAAGATTATTTTTACAAAATTTAGTTCAAAATATTTATTTCAAACATACCCTTAATTGCACAATAAATTCCTAAATGAACGAAATTATACACATGCAACATATCCCACTTCAAGTATCTAAGTATTGATCCAACATGAGAAGCAAAATTAAACTTCATAAAATTGAACGTGCGAGGATTTAACAAAAAAATGGGATTTCAATTAATTATGTAATTATAATAAAATGTTGGGAGTCGACTTAGATATTGTGGGAATAAGTTTGGAATATAATTGAAGGAAGAAAACAAGAAAAATGTACAATTAGACATGGAAGGTCACTATCCTAAAACAAAGCATTTAACGACAAATTAAGCATTGTAAATTCCTCTATTTGACTTAATCCTATGGCGTACACCAAAAAATTGTATCAATTGGAGGCGGCTTTCATTTATAGAATTCTTGTACCTCTTGTTTCTTTTAACTTCACTACGAAAGTATGTCTTTTCTATAAAAAGTAATTAATTATATTACCACCACAATTAAAATATATTTTCACTAAATACACCACAACAAATTTACTGTTATACTTTGATTCCTAATAAAAACCAAATAAGAAAAAAATACAAATTGTGGCGTAACTAACAAAATTCATTGTGAAAATATAATTACCCTTCTATATGATGCACCACACATTTTACTTACACTAACGGTCTCCTTTTTCATTTCATTATTATCATAAACCTTCTATGACCTAGCACAACTTTATCTAACCACGATTGTCCACCGTACTTTAAAATATGGTGCAAATATTCAGTTGAATTTTTTATTTGATTTTTTTTTCTCATTTAAACGGAAGTTTTAACTGATTTTTTTTTATGAAAGTCGTCTTGAGGACAATATATGTTAATTAACAAAAAATTAAAATAAGAATATGATGATATGTGAAAATTACTTAAAGTCTATTCATTTAAGCCGTGTGGTCCACAATTAGCAATATTCACCATTATATATTAGCCTTGACAATTGCAATTCCTAGCGCAAACATAATATGGTTTTTATTATTCATTTTCTAGAAGCACTAGTTTTTCTCGACTCGAGATAACATTCTTTTAATTATTATTTATTAAATAAAATAAAAAAATATATTTTATTTAAGTTTATGCATAAAATATTTTATTGTATGAATGTGTGATTGAAAATGAGTACGTAAATTTTTTTTTTCTTTTTTTGAAATGACGAGAGACAGACAGGGATAGATGTTTGGTTAATTAAAAAGAAAAACTTATTATTAGATGTTTGGTAAACTTATTTTCTTTTAAATTCACATTTTTAATTTAAAATTAAATACACACCATCATTTTCAGGGATTAGGTGAAGTCCGTTTCCGTTACGTTTTGAGATCTGTTACGTTGACAAACGGCTACACTATTTTCAAGGCAATCAAACACGTGGAATCAATTAATCAGAATAGTAAGTTGATTCTGCCTTTGACGGTGATTAAACACCACTATATAAAAAGAAAAAGAAATCAAAGGCCAGATGGCTGTCTGTGATTTTCACCAAATGGACGTGTTCGTGACTTTAGCAAAAAATCTGCATCCCGTACGTTAAACTCTATAAAGAGACCTGGAAAATATCTGGATCGTTGATTTTGCAGATTAAAGTAAATATAAAGAATCACACACAGCTCAATTACTCTGAAGTCTGAACGCGCGCACACACACACACACTCTCTCTCCACTCAAATATCACCGTGTGTGTGAATAAGCATTTATTCTGCGTGTCAATTGATTCAGTTTGTGGAAGAATTTGCATGACATTCTATTAAAGATCAAGAACACACAGTGCTCTCTCTTTCTCTCGGTGGTAACCGATAGGTAATCTTATGCTATTCTTATGCGCTTTGATTTTAGTTATTTGCTGTGTTTTAGGTGCTGGATACCGCTTCTTGGATCTGTATTTGTTTATGGATTTTTCGGACATACAATTGACAAAGCTGTGTCCGCTATTTGAATTTTTTTTTTCTTTTCTTGAAGACAAGATGTGATCTTTCTGGATTGTTAAGGAAATGAGGTGGGAGGAATTGAAAGTTCTTAACATTACTTGTTTATTTTTCCTCTGCTATTGTGTTTTTAATAAATAATCGAAAATTTATTCATTTTTTCTCTGCTGATATGTGTAATGAAAAAAAATTATAAACCCCATTCTTCCTCTTCTTCTTATTTAATAATTATTCGACTCTCTTGGTGGTTGGCCATCCTTCATGCCGACTTTTTAAATAGTTTGTTATGCATTATATTCCCTCTTTTGGCTTTTGAACGATTGAGACCCCCATATACTGTTAATGTTCGTATTACATGTAAAGCTTTTTTTTATTTTTAATTTTTTTTAGTGCGAAATATGAAAGGAGGATGGGGGGGGGGGGGGGGGGGGGGNTTTAAATTAAAATATTTCGTCGGATTAAGAGAGTGCCAACATGTCCCATTTGCCACATTCTTCACTATTTAAAATAAAAACAAAATCTAGAGAGAAGGAGGATGGGGGGGGGGGGGGGGGGGGGACTGTGGGAAGGGATTTCGTATCGATGTTTCGGAGTTTATGACCAGAGCCGGTATCTTTGGATCAAACCTTGGGACCGGGTTGAACAATGTGTAAATTTTAGGAGGATGAAGAAATAAAACTTGGAAGGTTCTTAGATTTAACCATGTTCATGCATAAAAAAATATGCATAGATTATCATTTAAAGATTCCAAGTAGTTTGTCCAAGTTGGGTAACCTCCAAGTGCAGTTTTACAGCTACAATATAGTATTAGAGTGGAAAATATTAAAGGTCATCCTAAAAGGAATGCATATCTACTCTTTTACCTAGTTCCAGGATTAAGCTTATTGCCAATAGCCCTGGTGGGAACATTTTTGCTAGCATTGGTGAGACTTATGTGATTGTGCCTGATATTGACTAGTCCCCGCGATATCCTATTTTAACTCTGTGGCAAATGCCAAGATTCATTGACAGAAATGAATCATTTGAAGTCTGCAAAAAGACTGGGTTACTCTTAATTCCTAGTTCCAAAACTAAACTATAGGCCGATTAAATATGATTAACAGAACGCTCCATTGGAAGAAAAAGAAAAAAAGAAATGTCTTCTGTTTTGTGTTGATAGCTTTAGACATAAACTAGATTTTGGATATTTCTTCTACGTACTTCCATGCTATTCTAGTTTGGTCCATCAGAGTGTTGAACTGTTGATTGATGCCACATAGTGACCCTTGTGTAGGCCAGTCCTGCATAGTGCTGATGATTGGTCAACTGATAATTTTCTATAGAAATTTGTACTTTGTAATTAGCTGTGCATATTAATGCGCTTTCAAACTGTACTAGAATATAATTTGGACCCTTTTTACACTTCATTAGACACTATCTGGTTATTTTTTTATGTTTTGGGTTTTGTTTTTTTACAATTTCTTTTGTTTTACAGCTGTCTTATTTTTTTGCAGTGTTGTTTGAGTAGTAGATTGTTACTAAAATGGTTTTCTACAATTTTCTTTGTCGTAGGCAAGCTTAGTTACTGGCACTAGCCTTTACCATGTTCCGGCGCAAGAGTAATTCACAGAGTGATCAGGAGAGTGATGAGCTGCAGCATGAACACAAGGTGAGTATCTTCTGATTCTTCAACAAAATTATAGTACATCGATTTGATTACATGTTAGCTCGTTGAAGATACTGAAATAGAAGTGGATGTTGGTTTCACTAGAATTTTAATTTCCATCTAATTGTATGGACACCACATTTACTGATAGACTGATAATTATGTTTCTTTGTGAAATCTATTTGGTATTTTGCAAATAAAATAATATTTTAAAATCTGTAACCACTAGTCAGTATGTTATCTTAACCTATTGCCAAAATTTCTGCGCCGTTATTGAGTTTTATTAAACCATTAAGTAATGAACGCCATTAGATTTTTGAATACTGTTCAAATGCTTTCAAATGATCTGATTAAGATTTGCATGCAGGTCAACAAGCTTAAAGATGCTCTTGGACCACTTTCAGGTCGTAGCTTGCAGTATTGCAGTGACGCTTGCTTGAAGAGATATTTGGAAGCCCGGAACTGGAATGTGGATAAGTCAAAGAAGATGTTGGAGGAGACATTGAGATGGAGATGCACCTATAAACCTGAAGAAATCTGCTGGGTAAGAGAGTTGATATCTTCGTTTTTTTGATTGCTTGCAAGCACAAAATGGTCAGAACGATGTTAATCACAATTCAGTCAGAACTAATTCATTTTTATTGGATTACATTTGCAAATTGTTAGTTTTTCTTCCTGATGGTATATAACTTTTATGACATATCCCCTAATTGTCATTCTATGATTTTAATATTTAAACTGCATTGAAGTTATATTGACCATCTAAATGCATGTAACCTGTTAGCCTGAAGTTGCAATTGAAGGTGAGACGGGGAAGGTGTACAGAGCAAATTTTCATGATCGTCATGGGAGGACTGTTCTTATACTAAGACCAGGAATGCAGGTAATCTAAATGAAGCTTGAAATTGTAGTATGTAAGTTTATTTTTCATTCTCAACTCTGTTTTTTCAGAGTGATGAAAAGATTATGAAATATGTTATATTCTTGTAGAATACAACATCATTAGATAACCAGATTAGACATCTGGTTTATCTAATAGAAAATGCCGTACTCAATCTTCCAGAAGGTCAAGAACAGATGGCATGGTTAATAGACTTCACGGGATGGACTTTAAGCACCAATGTTCCCATCAAATCTGCTCGAGATAGTATCAATATACTACAAAACCATTACCCTGAAAGACTAGGCATAGCGTTTTTGTACAGCCCCCCGCGTATATTTGAAGCATTTTGGAAGGTTTGCTTTTTATAATCCTTGACATGTTTTTTTCTCTCTCTGCAAGACACTAAAGTGATTAGTTTAGCAAACGATTGAACAGCCTTTGCATTAAGTGTTATTTTCTGTTTGTTGGATTATGCTTGCCAGGTAACTGAAGTTTTCTGCCATCATTATGCTTTCTTTCATAACTGTTTGAATCACCTTTCTCTTGGTGGATTTTGTTGTGAGGGAGGGGATGGTGTTGGATTAGAGAACCCTACTGTAATTAAATTATTTTGGTCACTTAGAAAGATTTTACATTTTTATTCTGCAATTTTGTGCACGTTTTTATTAGGTGAAAAACTACTCTTTCCTCAATGCTAATTTAGAAATGTTAAATGTATTGCAGATTGTCAAATACTTTCTGGATGCAAAAACATTTCAGAAGGTGAAATTTGTCTACCCAAAGAACAAAGACAGTGTGGAACTCATGAGATCCTACTTTGATGTAGACAATCTCCCAGCTGAGTTTGGAGGTAAAGCTACACTGCAGTACGACCACGAGGAGTTCTCAAGGCAAATGGTGCAGGACGATGTAAAAGCTGCTAAGCTATGGGGTTTCGACAAGCCCCAATCCAATGGCTGTGGAGGAGCTGAAGTGTCTCCAGAATGCGAGTACCTTGCTCCACCAGTCAGCTAAATTTTCTGTACAATGTTGAAATAATACGACTGAACTAATCGTGCTATATTAATCCTAATTATAGAGCAGAATATCAAGTGGAAATAATTGATAAATTAACAAAGTTGTATCCTGTAGACTTCGAATCACGTTTTCTGAAGAAACTGTAGTTTATCCTTTGTAATGTTCCTTTATCGTAGCCATTTTAATCTTTTCTTAAGCTGGCCTTTTATGTTGTAGGCTTATCCTGGGGAAACATGAACAGGGGATTTCATGTTGCTGCTTTTACACAGCAATCTTGTTATTGCAACAGGATACTATAACCTCAAATATTGAGTTTTGACTTGTTTGATGACTTATGCAGTGCTAATCTAGTGTGGCAAATGTTTTATAGGACCGTACCTGAGGTTTTCAGGGTTTGAGAAGAACTTTAGAAATTGAGCCTCCAGACAATGTGAATTGACAGAACAAATAAAATATATTCAAGACAATACACAGATTTTCACATGTTCACAATAAAAAACCTTTGAACCATCTACCATCTTCGTTGCCGTGCATGAAAGCAGTCTTGAGAAGGGAGAAAAAAAGGATTAAATAAGAACATAATTTCAACTTGACCAAAAAATCTATTAAAGGAATTTCAAAATCTTGAATATCCTGAATATCAGGTTAATTGACATTGAAGTTTTCAGTAATTACATCGATGATCATTGAACTACTCAAGTTTCTAACTTTAAATCTCACATGGCATTATTGTTGGATTTTTTTTTTTTACCCTAGTTAGGTTGAAATTTTTGAGAAAATGTTTTTTCCTTATTTACACGTGTTTTTATTGAAAAAATATTGGGAAAATATTGTTTCATTTATTCCAAGTGATTTTGGATCTTGTTTTCATCTTTGCGATATTTCTAGAGTTTGATATCCACTCTAATAAATACTAGTCTCTTTCACAAATTTGGTATTATTGAAATATAGAATAATAGGCACAATTATTTTATTTGTTTTCTCCATATTAGTCAATTAAATAAAATACTATATTCCTCTGTCAATTAATTCTTTGTCTTTTATTTTATTGTTTGTTTGCGATCATATACTTCATATCGTGTCATATATATTATCTCGATCCGTTTTATTTTCCAAAAAGTGGTATCAGAATTATTGGTTGTGATTTGTTCGAGATTTTTGTTATTGATGGTAGTCATGAAGTATGCAATTCCTCTTTTAGATCGCAATACAAGCTTCTCGTTGTGGCAAGTGAAGATGCGAGTTGTACTCACGTAGATGAATTTGGATGATACGTTGTTGGGATTTGACAAAATGCTTATAACTTGGACGGCGGAAGGAGAAACAATGGAAGGATCTGAAACCATTTTCACATATTCATCTTCATCTCTCTAACAATATTTTTGAAGTTTTGAAGGAGAAAATGGCAGTTGTGTTATGGTTGAAATTGAAACAATTGTGCCGACTAAAAGTCTGACAAACAAATTGCAATTGAAACAGTGGTAGTATTCTCATCGCATGGCTGAAGGCGGATATTTGGAAGATCATCTCGCTGTGTTAAAGGAGATCGTCGTTGATTTGGAGACTTTAGAGGTAAATTATGTATGATGATGAATATTTGGTCTTAATCCTTTTGTGTTCACTACTTGCTTCGTTTACTTCGTTTAGAGACACAATCTTGTACATGCGTGATACTCTCACTATTGATGATGCGCATGATGCCTTAATTTCAAAAGAGAAGATGAAGCATCTGACTGGATTTGAGGTCGGAGATGGAAAATGCCTTGTTCATGGTGATCGAAGAAGGGGTAAGTTGAGATCAAATTTCAGTAATCAAGTTTTTATTATTGCAAGAAGAAATGACAGATTAAGAGGAGTTGCGACAGATTGCAGAACAAATGTAATTTGATTGCAAATCATGGGAAGCAATCAAATACTTCAGAGGAGACCAACATAACTCAGAGATTGTTTGAGTGATGGAGATGTTTTGATGATTTTTGACATGGAATCCAATTTTGATGAGGGGTGGATTTTGGATACAACTTATGCGTTCCATATGTGCAACAATCGGGATATGTTTGAAACATATGAAACGGTAACGCAAGGTATCGTTATGGGTGACGATGAATCTTGTCGGGTAGTTGGTATTGGTAGAATCAAATTAGAGTTGGTGGATGGAACATGTAGAACACTTGATCACGTTCAACATATTCCATACTTGAAGAAAAATCTCATTTCGTTGAGTACTCTTGATTCAAAAGGGTACAGATTCTCTAAAGGAGATGTAGTTTTGAGGGTTCAAAAGGGTGTTCGTGTTGTATTGAAGGGGCAGAAAATGTCCCAGTTATACATCTTGCAAGGTTGGACAGAATTTGTGAAAAAAAGTCGGCACATATTTAGTATTGTGGTGGAGATTCAGTTTTGTACTATATCTTTAGGATTTGGTTCGAGGTCCATATTGAAAAATATTACTCAATCGAGTTTGGAGGATATTTGTAATTCCGTTTTGCCACTATTATCTGTTGTTCCATCGTATTTAACTGCTAGGGATATGCCCATTGTAGATAGGTATGTGGATGCTAATTCGATTACACATGCTTTTGGTGTTTTTGAAGGTGTTAACACTAGTCAGAGGCCTTCTATGAAAGCATCGATAGTTGATTCTGCTATAGGGTGTGCGTCGATACCGTTTGGTAATTTCTAATTCTTTGTGAATTTTGCAAAACCCGATATTTGAGTTCATATATCCATGTTGGATATCGTGGAAGAGAAGGAGTATTTTTGTGTTAAATAAAGTTTGGTTCTTGTTGAAGATTTCAAATTTTTCGTTGTAGACAGATTTATTTTTCCAGGTGAAAAAATCTTGGAGTTTCGTTCGTTGTATCGGAATTTGTATCAATGTGGAGATTGTTGAATTTTTTGACTCAAATTAGGTTGAAATTTTTGAGAAAATATTTTTTCTTCCTCTGCACTTGTTTTTATTGGAAAAATATTATTTTCTTTATTCCACGTGATTTTTTATCTTTTTTTCATTTTATGGTATTTTTAGGGTTTGGCATCTTCCCTTATAAATACTAGACTATTTTCACAAGTTTTATATTATTGAAATATAGAATAATTGTATGGGCACAATTATTGTATTTGTTTTCTATATATTAAGTCAATTGAATGAAATATCTCCGTTCTTCTGTCAATTAATTCTTTGTCTTTTATCTTATTGTTTGTTTGCGATCATATATTTCATATCATGTCATATATATATATATATATTATTTTGATTCATTTTATTTCCCAACAACTATTAAGTTTCAACATGTCATCAAACTTTCAGTCAAGTCAACTATATTGTGGAGTTAGAAATTAGGGATTAAATACGTTCATACAATAAAATGTAATATAAATTTTGTTTTGGTCAAATTTTGGGCTTAAATTGTTTATTAAATTCGCGTTTTGTTTTGAACATCGATTTTGTTGACTTAACGTAATAAATAACATTATTGAATGATACAACACTTAATTGTACCACGTAAAATTTATTACTATACTTTTTCGACATTAATATAATAATTTAAAACTGAAATAATTATTATCGTAATAAAATAACTTCAAAAGAATTGACACCCTGAATTTCTGATGCATTGAGATATTGAGTATCCACAATTGACGTTCTACAAATTTTGGGAAATTAAAATTTATCAATATGCTTCAACCTGACATTAATTAGTGTATTTTTTCTTTACCTTTCTGGGTTCTCTTGACCTCACAAATCACAATTTTTACTTAGAAGACCCTCACAAATCACAGTTTATTAATAAAATCAAGGAATAACCAAAAAAATAAAAAAATTACATAAATATAAGGGAAAATTGCAGCGAAAGTCCCAAACCTTTTATTTTATTACAGAATATACTTTAACCTTTTATTTTTGCGGTTATAGTCCCAAACCTTTTAATTTAATGGCAGTCGGAGTCCATTGGATGAATTTCATCCGAATCCCATTAGTCAACACTACAATGGAAATTTTGACTCAAATTGAAAGATTAAATGAGGGGTGAAATGGTAATTTGTATTCCTATAATAAAATAATAAAATAAAATAAAAAATGAACTTTGTCTTCTACAAATCACCCCACCCCCACTTTCAATTCCAAAATAAAAAACTAGAATTCAGTGAATTATTAATTTATTACAACCAACACCAACCATTGCCGCCACATTAACATCGCGCAACCACTGCCCTCAATCAAATAATTCTACTTTGTTTGCTGAAAACCCCCAATGCCTTCCGTCAACACCATCCTCAATCAAAATTTTCTCCAAAACCTCAACTTTCCTCCATCAACACCACCCTGAATCTAAGAATTCTGCTTTTCTTATTCATTGTCTAGAAGCAACCTCAAAAGGCTTCAAATTTAATTAGGGAAGCAGATCTATTTACTTTTCATCCAGTAGCAACGCCAAAAATAGAAATTCTGGAAAAAAAAATCAAAACTAACTGGTGAAACTGCTTTGTATGCTCCACATTCTTCAGTACATTTTTGGGGAGTGCTTTGGGATTCAAAAGGTTCTCAAGAATACAACGTTGGCAAATAGGCTTGATCGGAGTAGAATGTGATTCATTTGGGCGACGAAGCTCTTGATGGAGAAGTAAGTGGCATTGGGTTTTGGATTGGTCGCCAAACTATAACAACAGCTCCCTCCGGCTCTTTTTAACACTAGCCGTGATGGTTACTCAGTCCACTATCGCATAGAGTCGAAGCACCTCCTTCCGAGAGCCATGGATGATGCACTCAGTGCCGTTAAATGGCTACAAACACAGGCTCTATCGAATAGTGCTAATCCATGGTTATCAGATTGGGTTGATTTTGATCGGGTTTCTTGGTAGGGGTGATGTTTGGAGGAGAAGATTTTTTTATTTAATTATTTACTTATAGAAATATAAATAGACAATTTTACCCTCATTTAATCTGTCAATTTAAGTCGAAATTTCAAGTCAGTGTTGACTAGCGGGATTCTTCATGGAATCCATCCAATGAACTCCAGTTGCTATTAAAATAAAAGTTTTGGGACTGCGACCGCAAAGATAAAAGGTTAAGATATATTCTGCAACAAAATGAAAATTTGGGACCTCCGCTGCAATTTTCCCTAAATATAATTATAAGCAAATAAATATGTTTAAAAAAATATTTTTTTTAATCAATTAAACCTAACCCCTATTTGGTATGGTTAAAAAAATAAATTTTTTTATAAAATATAATTAAAAAATTAATAAAAATTATTAATCCATGAAAAATGCAGCCAACCCTTCCACACCCGTAATAGATGCAGACTCTGGCTCCCACCTCAAAATTAGATCGTCAAATTCCTTTTTTTTAAGGAAAAAAATAATGAGACTAGCTTATCCTTCATGGTCTTACTGACCAACCTTGATTCCTGTTATTTTGAGTTCATATCTAGTATTCATTTATTAAAGCCGATGTTCCTTTCCTTGGCAAGAGAAAATCAAGCTTTGCATAAGGCAATCTGTTGATGACACGGGCTTCAGAATCATAGCATACTTTCCTATTCTTGAGACCTCCCTTCTTATACCAGCCCCACGCAATTTTTTTAGTGAAAGCTGAAACCCCACACGCTCCTTTTACCCTACTTCAAACACAGACAACCCACAAATCCTTTTCTTCAAAAGAAAACAAGTCTAGACACAAATCCAATTAAAAAAGTCTAAGCCTTTCTAATCGTAGTTTAGCTGGATAGCCTTAGCCACCCCTTGTCTCTCTTATTTTTCTTCATCATCATCATCACTATCTATTCACCACCTCAGTTTTTTCACCCCCCCCCCCCTCTCCCTGCTGGTCTTTTTCTCTGCTAAACATTAAACAGAAGAATACTGTAAATATATTGTATCTGAAAATAAATTAATTGCCAGGAAAAAGATGTATTTTTCCTTGCTTTTCAGTGGTTTTCTCTAAGAAATGAATCTGTACAATTTGGAGTATATTCTTTTTCGGGTTTTTGTACAGGGAAATAAAATTTTTGGTGCTTAGTTTATTTATAAAGTTGAATGTTTGTGTTTGTGTTTGTGTTTGTGATATGATTGTTTTGTGTTTAGTTCTCAGTGGCTGCTCTTAGGAAACTCCGAAGAGACAGCCCACTTGTTCTTGAAATAAATAGAATCTGGTTTTTTGGTTTATAGAAAAATGAAAAAAATTGTTTAGAGTTTGCAGCTTTTTATAAAGAAGAATTTGTATGACTTTAATTGATGGGAAAGAAGAAGGTATCAGTGGCAATAGCAGAATCATCAATAGGCGAAGAGCCCCAACAACAGCAGAAGAGAAAGAGAGGGAGGCCTAGGAAAATCGTCGAAAATATCGAGGAAATTAAAACATCAGCAGGAGCAGTAGAACATGAAGATGTTTTAGAGGGTGAATCCAAGAAAGCAGAAACTATTAAAGAAGAAGATGAGAAAAAAGAAGAGTTGCAGAGTGAAGAAACACAAGTGTCAAAGCAGCAGCCTCCACGGAGAAGCAGCAGAGCTCGGAGAAAAAGCAAGCCCAGAAAGAGCAGCTAAAAGAAAGAAATAAAATGCTTTTTTGTGGTAGAAATCAGAAAGAAAAAATATAGAACAGGTAATGAAGATAATCTGTTCATCTTGTAATTTTATTTTTAATTGTGCTTTGCTCAGATGTTGAAAGGGTACAATTCTTTTCTGGGTGGTTTCACTGGTTTGGCATTTTTAATCTTTGAATTCCGTGCATTTTCCTTGAGTAATTTCGATATTCGAAAGGCATGCAGCAGCACGTATTCACAATATTATGCTTGTAGATACTTTCATTCAATTCGAGCCAACAATATTTGCAGATGGATGCACCCAAGAAAACAATTTCCCATTCAGACAAATGTAAAATTTTTGTCAAATCATTACAGTAGGACCCGTTTGGTATAATTTTTGAAAAATCATGAACTATTTTTGAGATTAACAAACTATTTTTAAACATGTTTGAATTGTTTAATTAATTTGTTAAGTTAGAAGAGCTTTTTGATAGAAGCTGACTTGAGTTAATTTCCTCGTCATCCCTTCAAACGAATGAAAGCATCCATCAGCCTGAAACCAAACCGGCCATAAAGGAAAAAGAAGTAATATTTCGGACAAAAAAAAGTCTTCTAGTTGATGTGATGTTTGGGCTCTATTCCTACGAAAACAGTTTTTCCATAAATCATTTTCATTTACATTATCCCATAAAATAATTTTACACAAATCGAAAAATTTTCCTCATTTTTCAATCATATATTTTTCAAAAAATTATTCAAAAACACATTTTTAGCCAAAAATGGGGCTCAAACAATGGCAAATACTTTCAAAACTTTGTCAACTCTTCTTTAAAGCAAACTTGAAAATACATCTTCTCAGTGGGTGGGTTTGTGATGCCTCTCTTTTTTGACACGCGACTGCTCTGGATCGAACCCACCTTCTTCAGCTCCATATACTGCCCATGATGGTGTCGAAGCCATACAATCCATCTAAAAGGCTCTCCAGCTGCCACCTTTAGTTCAGAACATGAAACTTCGGTAAAAAAAGGAACACAAAAAAGCCTATCCTATTATACCACATTTTTATAAGAAGAGACGAAGTCACCAACCAGGTTGTGGAACTTGTCGTAGACTATCCAAGTGAACCATTGATCGTTAACTTTAAAATTTGTCGACATTAGCCAGAAGAACACAACACGAGTGCACATGCAGCAAGCAATCTCATAAACCCCATTACTTTTTTGAGCTAACGCTTCTGAAAATTCTTTTACATCAGAATGCCAGGGTACCTTCTCCATTGTCAATTTTGAAGTTGCTGACCTGTTACAGAGTTTGCCATATTGTGTAGGCAGAGCAAACACGAATTGATATACACAGAAAAAGTGCAATTCAGTAATAAAAAGACCAGCTAAGATTGACTTACGATCCACAATATGTAACCCCTTCAATTTCAATAAATTCAGGATTCCCGATAACAAAGAGGTTAGAATAAGAACTACATCCTCTGCATTCCATCCTTTAACCAGTGTCAAGCTATAGACAGTTCGCTGCTGATGCTTCTTGAGAGCTTTCAAAGAATCCCGACATTAATTCAGAATAAGTCAAACTAGACATGTTATGACAAAAGTTCGACTAAAGATGGGAGATCTGCGGCTTCAGAATACAAACAGTAAATAAGTTGGGCGAATTATCCCCCAGCCACATGCAAATACACACGTGATGCAATTATGAAAGCCATAATCACAACATATAGCAACTAAAATTCAGGATCGAGACAATGAACATATTACAATGATATGTAAAAGCAAACAAAAGTAAATACGGGCTTAGTGGGAGAGCTCAAGTTTATATAAACTACACGGCGAAATTTCATATTTTCGACGTAGGATTCAAGTCCCTTACCCTATAGTGGGAACCATGACAGTTGCCCAAGTTTTTTCCCTTTTTGATATCTTAAAATGGTTTTCAATATAAAATGAATAAGATTTTTTAGTTTAAAAGCCTCATCCTCATTTTGCTTATAAGCAAAAGTCAATAAGGTCCAGTAGTTTAGAAATAAGAAAATAATAATAACAAAACAGAATTAACAGGGAAATTCTTCCTAACTAGGAAGCTACTAGGAACAAATTGCTCCCAAAAGTCCCCAAAGAGAGGTCTATCGATTGCCTTCAAGCTATCCTTTGTAGCAGCATCTACACTAAAATACAACTGTATGATTCAAATAGAAACCTGTTAAACGTTATATTTCAAACTATAATGCGATTTAGAAAAAATATTGTGTGACGAAAGTATGCAGACCTGTGTGATAGTTTCAGCATCTAAATCCTTTCAGGAAACTGAGCATTTGTTACGAGAAAAGTAGGGATTCGCCTCTGATGCAGCTCATCGACAAGTGAGTTAATCTCTGGGTACATGATAGGTTCACCAACAAGAGACAAGGCACAGTGTCTAAAAGAAAGACCCTCTGACAACCGCTCTACTTTTACCCCTGCAATCATAAATATCAAATCTTTTATCAACACTGCACAGCATATTGCCAACCAGCCCATTACTCAGGGCATAAAATACCATGAGCAAAACAAATCAAGAACACTTTTTTTTTTGTCTCAGATCCCAAATAGAACATAAACTAACGAGATGAAAAGAATTAAATGCTAAGTGAATCCAACATATAAGAGATATAAGAGATCCCAGTCAAATCGACAAAACATTGGTATGGATATCTATTAAGAATAGCTAAATATTAAATAATAACTGAAGAGACGTGTTCGATCAACATGAAGAAAGAAGCCCCTGTTTGATGGCCATTATAAAGAGAAATGGGGGGGAAAATGATGTTTTGAATAGTGATTTTAGGAGAATGTGTGGTTAAAAATTAGAGAAAAGTTGAGTTTACGTACAGAATATTTTATTGTTTGAATGTGTGGTTGAAAATAAGCATGAAAAATAAAGAATTCTAATTTAAAGAGAGTCAAACACGGGCGAAGCAATTGACACGCTCGAGGCATGTAAAATCTAATATGCTCCACCCATCCAACTCCATGTCACAGTATATAACCCATTGCTGGAAAAATATTCTTTTACTCCTGATTTGCAGTCGTCTTGACAAAATTCCTAGAACACTGGTCCCTACATACATGCAAATCTACAACACATACTCAACTTCTTATCTTCTGAAATTCTCATATCTCTTAATGAATTTTGTTTCTTCCATTCCAGTACATATGACCATCTAACCTACTAGACCATTCACTTGCATAACAATTTTCGTCGTGAGCAAGGTCATCTGTTTGATCAAATGTATAAATAAATATAGTAGTACATATGAAAATTAGCAAACCTACCTGGAACTCCTTTCATTTGCTTTATCATTTTCATATGTAAATCAATGGCAGTATCAACAATAACTATTGGATCATCCATCTTCCACCGCCAGCTTTCCCTACAGGATTAGTGTGATGTCTCCAACAAAAAACACATTTGTTTGCACATGATAAACTTGGGGTTGCCTCCATGAACCTAGTATACGCATGTATACAAGTTAGAAATTCGAAATACCACAGAAAAACAAAATCTTTGAACTTACAGAACTTTTAAATGGTTAACGCTACGTAGACAATAATTCAAGAAAATTAATCTACACCTGTGATTCTCGATGCCAAAAAATGAGTGCTTATAGCAACCTCCACGCCCTCTAAGCTGAGACTTGGTTCATCTACAAAGTTTAACCCCACTATGGGAACCAATGATTTTATACCCCTGCAAAAAATATCCAATCAAGACCAAATTATGACGAAATGTAAAGTGAATCAAGAAAGCCATAGAATGAGAAACAGACCATAAAGAATACGTCGCATTCAAACTTTCTTGATTCATTATAAAGGGTAATTTCAAAAACTCTATCTGCTTCACTAAACTTGCTCGAATCACTGGCGTCACCAACTCTCTCTCTCTCTCTCCCTCCCTCCATTCTCAACTTTTCCATTAGGTCTAGGCACCACCATCGACTTTCTCAAAGGAGCTTTCCCCTCTCACTATATCCTCAAGATCAAGAATCCCCTACTCCTGACCATTCACCCCCTCCTCCTCCTCACTAAACTCAACTTCACCTTCACTTTCACTCGCAATCCCATAATTTCCGTTGATGGCCTCATTTTCTCCTAAATTACCCTTTTAAACCCCAACAATTCTCTTACTCCACCTCTCAAACACCTCATCCAAATTTCCTTCGTCCACAGTCCCTTCCCACAATCTTCACTGCCCCGAGCTTCTGTAATTTAACAGAAATGACCCTCACAACCACATTAAAGGTCTCACCATAGCTTCCACTCCCAACCCCAAAACCCGCAAATTTACAATTCCTAAGCAGAAGCGCCCCGACTCTGAAATCATCAGCACTCTCGGCTAACCAATTTACCAAAAAGCTCCCATTTTGAGGGGACAAATTGTTCTCCCAAGTAGAATCAACGATCGAAACCAATGTTTCTTTACATATATCCTCAGGTTCATAATCCTCGGGGATCTACAAGATCAAAGTGGACATCGTTAAGCAATAAATTCGGGTGGAGGCGGTGGGCTAATGTTTTGGAAGTGTTGGTTTGGAAAGTGAAAAAATGCTCAAAAACGTTTGCCTCTTTTGAAACTATTATTAGGTTTTTGGCCGGAGGGTTTAGCGAGGGTTTGGAGTAGGCGCGTGAGGAGGCAGCTATAGCGGTGGCGAGATTTGTAGAGGAAGTAGAGAGTGGCAGTGGCAGTGGCAGAGAGTAGGGTGAGAAGCTTGAGGCGCGTGGGTGGACGGGAGAGGGACATAGTAGGCATTTAGAAAGCCTGGGATTTAAGGGAAATTATGGGAGAGTTTGATGCTTCATAGGGATTTTAGGTGCCACGGCTCTGTTTTTGAATCTCTTGATTTTATTGCAACTAAAATCGCATTATTCTCTTCTGAAAGTCGCGTTTATATTTAGCACTAGAAATTTTCTGCATCTTCAGTAAAAGTTTAAACATTTCCACTGAATTTCCTGTGGTTGAGTCCTAGAGTTCTCATTGCATTGTAGCAATCACACCATGCTCGACAAAACTAGATAGTACAATAAAAAGTTTTCCACTTTTTTTTCTTCTTTCATACCTTGACGAAATGAGCAATCAATGAATTCCATCTATATCAAAACCATAGATCTGAGAAACTTCAATTAAAAAAAATGTCAATATTCAAATACATAAGCTTGCACAGGGGAACCCAAGTATCTCATTTGAAGCTACAAAAATGATTTCCCCCTTTTCTAAGTGTCAACAATGACACTCAATAACATAGTATACACTATTGGTACTAAACTGTTTTTGTCAATAAATAAATAAAAAATATATACTCTTCCTGCCTGTAGAAGATGGTTGAAAATGCACAGCACTAGCATGATAAAAAGCTTTAGGGCCGCCATACGGTCTTTTGGGCACAGAGGATGCCTTCCTTATCCTGCCTAAACGTCATTCGAATCTCCCAATGCAGACTCCTCAGAATTTCTTCTAGTGGATCGAGTATTTCTGCCTTGTCACGAATTATTGCCCAACCACCTGGCCTTAATATGCGATCCATCTCAACAACAATTGCTACAGGCTGCTTGCACCTGCAAAGGAAAAGTATGAGAAGACAAAGCACAAATAGGAATAAAGACAGAAAAAGAAAAAACGTAGAAAGTTACTGAGAGAGCAAAGAAACTGAAAGCATGCATCTTAATTTCCTTTTTCTTTGACATTGCTTTAGTGTGGATTTGGTTCACTTGGCAGATTTCTTAATCCCTTCAAGATTCCACCAATACCGGTGAAGATGCAGATACCAGATAAGCTAACAAATTTTCAGCAGGGCAATTTCTCACCGGTTTTTAAGCCTTGAGAAGAGGTGATCAGCATGCAGCAGGTCATAAGATCTCGGATAAGTACCAAAGGATTCACACCAATCATGATAAACGCCGAAAAGCCCACGTTCAAAAATGATGGGGAGTGTGTCTGGTGCATGTACCGGTACCACATTCATCACCCACACCTGTTGCTCAGAAAGCGCAGCAGCGAATCTGTAAAATTACTATATAATTTAGAACTCTATAAGCCTTTTGGCTCTCGAATAGTCCGTTCATTATTGTCGCAAGTTTTAGAATTATGAGATACTCAAGCAAATAGAGTTTAACAGTAGCTTACCCTCCATTGATGGCCTTCATGTCCATTACATTCCGGATAGACGACCAGTCAACACCCAATCCTGTTAGATAAGACCTGTTCACAACAGCCTTCCAGTGCTCACCATCGGCAGTCAATCCCTCTCCATTATTCATCCAGTCGGGAAACGTGTTAAGCCTCTTCGGCCATCCCTCAGGCCATTCAGTGCCACGTTGTTCAATGGCTTCAGGAATGGCGTGCAGGCAAGTTTTCAATGGAACATACCTGCCACCGATAATATGTTGAAGTTATATATAACATTACTATACCAAAATTTCGTATGAAGGGACATTAAGCCCTTGTTTGGTAGGGATTAAAATCTAGATTTTAATCTAAATCAAAGTTAACAATTAATTTAAATCACTTATTTTATGGGATACGCAACTTTTCAACTACACATTTCATTAACTTTTATGAAAATCCACTAAAAATTTGATTTTAATCCCCACCAAACTGGGGCTAAATATATGAATCCAGAGATGAATCAAGCGATGCATCATGCCTAAATTATAACGTGTAACTGTGAGCACCTGAATGCAAAGTAACATTTTTGGTAGTGTTAATTAAACTTTAGAGTCAACGAGTAACGTGTGCCAAGCTATACATGGGAGAGAAACTGGCGTACAAAGTGAACTTGTCGTCCTTACCAGGCAGCATCTGGATTCTCATTTTCCTTGCACACAGGTGGATCTTTTCTTCTTCTCAGCTTATATAAGTTATTTGATTCTGGCTTTTGATATATTTTGATACCTATATCGCTGACCTCATCGACTTTATCAGCCAGGATGTTCCAACAGATAGATATCGTCAATTTGGACAAAGCTGGAAAAGAAGAGAAATGACATAAATAGACGTTGCATCTTCAAAAAATTATTATTTTTAAGCACGACAAGACACAAATAAACAGAAAAAATGGTATGGATCAACACAGCTGATGTTACAACATGGCGCCTAGGGAAAAATATCCACTTTTTCAAATTAGTTTTTTCCAAATAAGATTCTGCTTCTGATCAAGAAAACTCTTAATATTTCTGGATTTTTGCGAATACAGCAGATAAAACATTCCAAGCATAATTTTTGCAAAGAAACAGGAATGAAGTTTTGAAACTAATGCGATGAGCTGCAATAAAAGTTCCATGAGTCGTCCAAGGGGTTTCAGAACAAAATTACATGTGATACATAAATGTCACGTACAGTATATTTTTCATGGGGACGGGAGGGATATTCAAGGGATTTATAGTAAATTTTTGGTTAGAAAACATTGGAAAGTAAAACTAGAATGCATGAATAATATATGACATTTATGGTATGAAATTTCATGTCATAGAATAAAGACACGTTTGCATTATGTACTGAATATGAAAACCCGAAAGAAGCATGTGATATATTTGTTAGAAATCGGGATCTATTTCTAGATTCATCCCCAAATCCTCCAGAGATTCCATCAGGTGAAAAATTATTACATTCACACAGAATCTCTTGCACACCAGTCACTAAAACCCCTCAAAAAAGTCTCATGCTAAGACTCATAAACAATAATTAGTTCGAATTCCTCCCACTTTCTTGGAAATCTCCAATTATTTTGTACTTCTTTTATTTCAATAGCCTAGACATTCTGTATATAGCCCTCCTTCCTCCCCCCCTCCCCTTTTATTTTCTATTCGACGTGGGGACATACATGAGGAGAAAAAAAAGGAACTAACTGTCCAACATACATTTTCTATCGTAACACTATATTTGACATTGGGATCTAGAAATATTTTGGAATTTTTATAAACAATGACACTTTTATTTGGTTATTTTAATTTTATTCTTGAGACAGAGTCCCACAAATAGGACTAACTGGGGTGATGGTCATAGCTAAAAGATATATTAGAAGGTCAATAAGGTCTAAAATCATATACCAGGTTGTTTTATTAATAATCTTTCAAAATTCACAAACATCAACTCCTGCAGTGAGAAATATGAAATATGCCAATATGCAGAGATGTACCGTATTGAAGGAAATGCACAACATGAACAAAATCCCTACCCTTTAGGTGTTTGAATAAAATATAATAAATCAAGAGAACTAAAGAAGAGTGGAAATGAAGAATAAATTGTCCTTAGCCCAATGCTGGTGCTTTTAGCATTGTTATAAGAACCGAACCACACCAACAGTTTTCACAGCTAAAACCGTGATACGGTGTTGTTATTTGTAAAAAATTGAAAATGTAAACCCCGTTAAAATAACCTCAGAACAGGCTGGTTTTACCAGTTCATTTCTTAACAAAAGTTGTTTTAATTTATTTAGGAATTTTTTTTTTTTTACAAACGATTTGACCATGGTAGTTTCTGCCCAATTTACATGTACTCAAGGTCTATAGTGATGGTCAACGGGAAGATGGGTGTATCATATCAATTACTATGCAAGTCGATGTCTGTGAATTTAGGAAGCTTGTGTGTAAACAACTTGGTGTATAATTTTAGACCTCTACATGTGACCCTATATCAATAAAAGAAATTAATAACTAAATAATAATGTGCCATTCAAGTACCTTAATCAAAGAATATTTCTAGATCTCAAAGTTAGATAAGAGTGTGACAAACACACAATGAAATATTTCACATGGATCTCTCCTTTAGTACTACAATACCAAGCATATCTTTATTGTACGATGCAAAATTTCCTCACACTGTATCAAATTTCAGTTCATAAATGTCATTTCTAACTTGTGCATTCTAGTTTTACCTTCCAACATTCTCTAACAAACAAATTTTAACCTCCAAATTTTGCAAATGTAAAATTCATGCTATCCAATCTAATCTCACCCACAACCCTCCTCCCAGAGACTCATCCAGCCCCCAGAAAAAATGAAGAATAGTATAACTTATATTTTACATGCACAACCATGTATCACACATCCTCCTCGTTCTCATAGTTTCTAGTACCCATAATTGTGGTCATTGACCAAGTAAGGGATTAGATAGGGTTACAAACATAACTATCCAGTTTCAATCAAGGGATCAGTAGATTACTGGTCAATCCTATTGATTGTCCTATGATGTAAGAGAAAAATGGCAAGAAGAGAGCAAACCTTCTTCAGCTTCAATATTGTCGTGTTTAGTTGACAGAATGAAATACCCTCCAGGCCTCAAAATCCTACTCAACTCTAAAATAAGCTTAACCCCTGAAAATTAATTAAATGAAAAATCGTCCTGAGTTCAGAGCTACTAATGTCAATAAATAAAATAAACTAGAAAAAGAAATGATTTCTCAGAAGCTAAAGGGTGATGAAACAAACCATTTGAATGCCAAGCCATATTGCATTCTGAACAGTGAATTGCATCAAAAACACCACTAGGAAAAGGAAGCCTTCGAGTTGAAAAGGGGCTAACCACAGCAGGAAAACCACGCTCAAGGGCAAGCTGTGCCAGGTCGACTAGGTCATCTTTCAAGCCAAGTGCAAGTGTCAGCACGTCCTTCTCAAGTAAAGAAGCCCCAAAGCTTGAATCTTTACATCCAATATCTAGAACTATGCGAATGTTTTTTCCCCATTCAATGTCTGGTACCATCTATAAAGTCCAAATTCCTCCAAACATCAAATATGCAAAGTTGTTGAATCTTAAAATAAACATAACCAAAATAGTATTCTGTAACAAATACAAATACTGTAACTATAATAAGGTAGACAAGCAGAAAGAGAAAGCACTCAGCAGTCTGCAGTAACAAGTGCAAACTTAGCATGGCAACGTCGTGTTTTGTTAAAACAAGTTAATCACGAACTCAATCAAATCAGATTGGACAAAATTATACAACTATTCACCATGTATAGCAGATTGGGTAAGTTAGTTCATAAAACTATTTACAAGTCAATACTACACCTTGTAATAGTTAAAAGCAACTTAGTTTGAATTAGTTTCTCCTATCATCTAGGAAATCACAAGATAGAAGACCATCCAGACTTCTACTTCATAAATGAGAGTTTGATGTTCATTATTTCATTCAAAATGTGCCAATGTTTGGCCCCCATTTTTCCAAAAACTCATATTTTCAAAACTCATTTTCAACTACATATTCTCATAAAATAATTTTACACGTAGCCCCCGTTTGGTGCACATTTTGGGAGTAAGAATGCATTTTTACTGTTGATGTGATGGGAAATATGTGGTTAAAAAAGAGAAGTTATTGATGTGATGGAAAATATTATTTTATTGAAGAATGCGTGATTGAAAATGAGTAGAAGAATAAGAATGAAAAAAATAATGTAGCTCAAAGAGGCCTTAAACCCAAAATTTTTCCTTATTTTTTAACCACACATTCTTCAATAAAACATTATTGTAAAATGCATTTTGGCCCAAAAATGGGGCTCAAACAGGGGCTGTATATATTTCTATAGTTGAACCACATATCAGTTTCTAAGCCTATGAAAACCAATATGTGCAACTCACCTCTTCAATGGAGTCTAAATAGTGCTGGATTCCACCCTTGAATACAGATTGTTTCTGAGGAAAAGTGAGATATTCCCCAGACTCCACAACCCAATCTTGCGACTTAACAAATGCAGCTAATTTTGGATGTGCCACATTTTTATTTAATATCTGCAATCCATATAGATTTAGCAATGAGATATAGTTTTAAGCAATCAATGCTAAGGTAAACAAACATATATACCTTCACTTTACTTTCAGGCCAGTGCACTGGATCACCATAACCATCATGGGGCAGAGGAACAAGACACATAACAGGCAATCGAGGGCAACTCCTCTCATGATGACGATAACTCTGCAGTCTTCCACTTGCACTTTCAACGTCAATACAAGGAATGTAATTATGTTTGCTTCTTGTGTTACATAATTTCCAGGTATATTGTGCTTTTGGATCAAATAAAGGACCCAAATTCTTTTTCTTCTTTCTGCTTCTTGAAACCTTATTTTCATCATCAACAGCTTCTTGATCCAAGTCTTCACTATTAGTTAAATCAAATTCTCTTTCTACCTCCTCATTTGCAATCTCCTCCCCATCCAAATCTTCACCACTCTTACTATTCTCTTCCTCTTCCCCCTTTTCTCTTATTACCTCCCCAATCTCCGATCCCCCCTTGTTTTCTTGATTTTCCTCCTTATCCCCTTTCGGTAACTTTGAATCCCCACCCCCACTTTTCCCCTTACCTTCTTTTTGCTCCTTTTTCTGCTCTTCTTTAGGCTTAATTGGCAAGGACCCATTAATCTTCTTGTCTTTATCATCCAAACTAGGTTTAGATTTCACCTCTCTAGATTCATCACTTTCTTGACCTTTCTTTGGATCTTCCTTTCCAAAATGAATATGAAAATCACTCACCTTCCCACTTGCTGCAGATACTGGTTCAGCAATATCATCAAAGCTTTCCCTTTGAGAAGTAACAGAAAATTTTGAAAAGACAGACCAAACAAATACAAAACACAAGCCCAATATTACGGTTGCTGTCATCTTTATGCGGAACCCACATGACTGGTATGAGCGTTTTACTTGAGGACCAAATCTTGTTATAGCCATTTCTCTATACCTTCAAATCATCCAAAATATAGACTTCCAAGATATCAAGTTTAGCTGAAATCCAGTTGGAAAAATCTATGAGCAGTGAAAAAGAAAAAAGAGAAGTAAATGACACAACAGAAAAATAGGAGTAACAAATATTCTAGATAATAATTAATCGACAGTGAAGTTTTAACGGTAAAGATTAGAAGTTACGGAAGATCCAGAAGTAGAATCGAAGAACTGTGAAAGAACTCAATTTGGTGAAATCATCTTCTGATTTATTCAGATTAAGACAGATTGTTGAATCAAGATTATCCTCGAAAATATGTGAAATCTCCAAGAACCATGCAGTAATAAGTTGAAAGATTATCTTTAACAGAGGATTTTTTTGGTAAATAGAACATATAATTGTCATCTACTTCGTTTAAACTTTATTGAGCCACTGTTTGGTAGGCTGTACATTTCATCAACTCATCGTAATTTATAAAAAAATCGATTTTAATACAATCAAATATGGCTAAAAATGGAAGTGTTTGCTGCGAATATTTTGGATTCATTGGATTCGACAATAACGCGAGACAAAATGAAGACATTGGTTTTGTTTTTCACATTAATTAAGAAATATTATTTAATGTCATTAAAAAATTATTTTTTACCAATTTTTTTTTCTAATTTATCATTATTTAATTACCAATAACTACTAGAAATAGTAAATTATAATTAGGCAAATTAAATAAGTGTATATTAGTAAACGAAAAAAAAAAAAAAATTCTCAATAAAGAAGCTGAACTATATATAAAAGAAGATGATGTCTTTCTTTTTTGTTGTTAATTTTATTATAAAAATATATACCTTCCCTCATAATATAGTGCATGTGCATCACCTGATGGTTTGATGCCACATTTGACAGAAATTCCTAAGGACTAATTAGCCAATGGAGCTAAAGGTTCGAGATTAAGAAGTCCGATTTTGAAAGTTGAGGACGAGATTGTCACACACACTAAAGGTTGGGGATTAGCATGTTTGGCTCCATTTTATGGATGAAAATTGACATCAACAGGCGACACTCCTCTGTTTCTCCAAAATGTATACAAGTCACCTTACTTCTCACAGCAGTAGTTACAATTTATTTATCTATTTGACCAACGGCTAGCAAATCCAGTTTCAAACAAGAACATAGTACATCTTTCATGACCTTCATAAAGTAATTAAACCTAAATCTTCTCTCTATGACCATTCCAAGCTTCTGCTTGCCAAAAACACTATAAAGCCTCTTCACAAGCTCCCTTTGGAAACCATACAAGTGGCTATTGTCCGGTAGTCGTGGCAACTGACTGAACAAGGGGAAGACCCGAATCTGCCGAGGGAGTAGGTATAGAAGAATATCGTATGGAGTTCGACTCGAGAGCTTTTTCTTGAGAAATGTTCATGTTTATCTTTATCCTGCACCAGAGAAACATTCGGTGATACTCTTCCTTCTACTGTTTCAAATTTTATCGGTTTTACATCGATGTATAGGATATCATTTCCACATTTGTCATTTAACTCGAAGGAGAATGTGCAAGTTTTAGCATTTTTCAGAGAGCAGAGAATTCTTTGCAAGTGTTTGGGTTAAAAAATAATCATCCTATTGCTGTCGACTTTACATTTTAGGGATTTGTATATCCACCGAAGTTGTAAATTTTAAAGGAAAAAAGGAATAATTTTTACCTGTTATGTATGTTGACATATTCATCCGTTTCATCCAGTATCTCCTCCTGAAAAATGAAACAAAGGAAAATAATGAAATAGCTTGATATTCAGAAACTACAGAACAGCATTAAAAGTTGAAGGGGCAAGAATAATAAAACTACCAGCACTTGGAAACTGGTAGTTTGCAATATTTGAAAAATGAAGCAGGACCACCATGTAATGGCCTCGGAGATAGTAACAGCCAGTACATTAAAAAAAAACCGCGTGATTATCAATAATAAAATGCACTAACTATAGAAAAATATGGGAGGAGGGGGAGGAACAGCTGCTTAATATCGTTTGGTTGAGCCAAATTTGTGTACCTGAAGAAGCTCCTCGATAACATCCTCCATAGTAATTACACCAACAACTTCTTGATTGGATGGGTGTTCAGGAATTGGAGAATTCTCTAAATCTAAAATGCAATATGAGCAGCCTTTATGTCTCTTTTTGAAAGCAGGAGTAGATGGAGGACTTTTCTTTGTCACTTGGTCTACATCAGCCTTACTTAAGGTTTTGTCAGCATCAGGTGAGATGGATTTTATCACAAAGTTGTCAATGTCTGCAAATAGGACCCACCTTATCATGTTCCAATAAACACAAAGCAGAAGTTTTACATATTTATCTAGGTATCAAGAAATCAGACTAAGAAAGGGAAGACAAGTAGCCCGTTATAAATAAATGACGTTTAGTTTGAAATATCACTAGTATATTACATAAATGTGGTAGAACTGAGGTATGGATGAAAAAATGAAAGAGAACAAAACTAAAATCGCATATAATGTACTCGTGCACGAATCAATGCAGTGGATAGTTAGTAAGAAAAAGATATATAAGCAATAACTTAATCACATTGATAAATATAATACAAAAAACTGAAGAAGCGATGAAAAAGACAAGGGACAATAACAGGGAGATAGAAATCCAAAATAAAGAAAGAACAGAGAGTAAAAAAGGAAAAGAAAAAAACCCCATAAAGCTATATTGTTCTCAACGTTTAAACCTTCTTTGGTTTTCTGCATCGTCTCTTTTGTTTCATTCAGATCCTTATATACAGCAGCAATGTGACTGTGACCCTTCTGAAATTCATTCAGAATATCATAAAGTGGCATGTTTTCTGGAACCCTGAAAATTGTATAAGCAAGGCAAAAGAATTAGCTACTACGGGAAGGGGAGGGAGGATGAACATAACCCAACTACTCCTACTGGGTATAGTCGATAAAGATCCAAAATACAATAACTTTTTGAAGAAGATGCTTTACTCAAGTACATAGTAGCAGCATCATAAAATTACTAACAATCTGCCATATTTGGAAATAAAATTCTTCACAGTGCTATTTCTTTAAAAGGGTGGGAGCAGAAAATCAAGTGTATCCTTACCAGGGTATTTTTCTTATTAACATTTTCCTCAGAGGAACTGAATGTTCAGGGTCAACAGCTAAGAGATTTTTAACCTGCACAAAACAGAGATAAATAATAGGTTTAAACTGGAATTGGATAGTAGGACAGTGCACTCATTAGTTTCTGAGTGCATTTGAAAGCGAAATAGAAAAAGGTAACTTTTGAAGACAGTTATGCACAATTAATAACAAGTGATACCAAGAATGCCAATATCGTGATTGTGCATAGGAAGAAAATAAATTACCAGTATAATTCCAATAATGTTATTTGGATTTTTATAATAAACTGGAACTCTACTATGGCCCATTGTCATTATAGCATTCAGTGTTTCCCTGTGCAAGGATCATACATGGATTATGTATATAAATGACATATATAGAACATAATGACTAGATTCAACAGCAAGTGATAGACGCACAAATTAAGGGTTCCATCTAAATCAATGGAAAATGCCTTCAATATAGGGGTCATGGCATCTTTAGCAGTTTTCTCAGTCATTTCCAGAGCCCCAGCAATTATTGTTGTCTCATCATGCGTCAAATCCCCACCCTTCCCAGCCTATTAACAAAATAAGATTATGCCATGTTAAACATGATAGAAGAGTGACGGTACAAACGTTCTTCCGTAGATACAATTATTTTGCGAAAAGCAATTCCATTATAATTTCGGCAAATAAATTGGTATGTTGAGAGGACAGGGAGAAAATGAATAATTCCATGACTCGATAGTGTACCTCATTACCATGAAAATCCACAAACGTTTTCAGCTCAGCTCTACGAAGAAGGGCAGCATGCCCCTTACCCAGCATCCAATCCAGAACCTAGAACGAAAACATCCTAATAGCTTTAGAACTTAATCATGATAAGAGGCAAAGAGTAGAAGTTTTTTCTTTCTTATGCAGTATTGCTCGCCTCTAGATATTTCATAAACAGATTAAAATAAAATATAATCTCGTCATGTTTTCTTCAACTTTCTGTCAATGTCCTAGCAGAGCAAATAACTGATTAATAAAAATTTTAACAGAGAAAGAAATTTGTCCAGCTGAGGCAATAAAAGTAACATCTCATGCACATCAGATGTACCTTACTAATTGGATAAGCAATAGGGAAAAATGCCCAAAGAAGAAGCTGGACAAAGGGTGCTACGGTTGCTCCAACTGTTAATCCATACCGAGTACAGATTGCTTGAGGCAATATCTGTAAACATAACGATTTAACCAATTAAAGAACTAGAATAAGCAAGATTCAAACCATCATGTATAGTTTAGTTAAAGATGAAGCACCTCCCCAAACATGAGGATGAGTGTGACTGATAATAGGATTGCTGCCCATGGAGGCACGAGCTTGTCCAAGAATATGGGAAGAGACTACAGGTAAAACCATAACCATGACACACTGTTTAGATCGTCATACATTAACATAAGATACAAATGTTATCAAGTTAAGGATGGTCTGCAAACCTCCATCGCTAGAGAGTTGCCAATCAAGAGCGTACATAGCAAAAGATGTTGATTCTTCACCACTGGAATTATTTTAGCTGCCACACATAGACGCCTTCAAAATATTAGTTACAAACTCATATGCAGACAATTCATATCCCAGTTACCCTAACGCAAGCTAAAACCAATAAGGTCAGAGGATAGTCGGAGATAATTAAGGGCATCAGAAAATTTCGAGAATTGCAACAAAATGGGATGTTATTTGAAGAGTCGGCGAATCAGTATGGGAAAAGAATCCCCCGAATTTTACATCCTAAAGCTCGAACTTTTTCTCCTCCCAAATTCATCCGTTCTTACATATTCATGCAGTAACTAAATAATCTGGCAACATTCCAAGAACCCAACAAGCAATAATATTGCTCAGAATCCTTCTTAAATGTCAATCATCATCAAGAATAATCTAATCAAGAACAACCCACAAACACAATTACATACACCAACTCGCCAAGTGCCAAGTGAATAACAAAAAGGGTAAATATTTTTTTTTTTAAAAACAAACAAACAAACAAACGATCAAATTCATAAACTCGGCTTCCAAATCATCAAAACTCCGAAATATCTACACACGTATATATGCATAGATAATAAATTATATACATAAAATTGAAAACTGAGGAATTGTGCAGTACAGGCATGAATACGATCCTGGGTGCGCCCTGATTTGCTGAGAACCTCGAGGTCGACAAGACCAAGAGACATAAGCCCAAGAGTCAGACCAGCCATGAGCCCAGCAAAGGTCACCAGTCCTATGATTATCAACACATACAGAAAAAACTTGGTTTCACAACAGGGCAAGTCATCCGCCATCTCCGTCACACAGTGTGTGTTTGTATGCTTTTTTTATGCACTCGGCACTTCCTTAAAACAGGAGTTTCGTGAAATCTATGCGGGCGATTTTGTTTGTGTTTTGTCTAATAATTTATTTATATTTTCAGTGTTGGAGTCCAATTTGGAAGGAACCTAAATGAAATCCACCACACTTTGGCTTTGAACGGTATATATTTTAGGTGGGGGCTGAGTTGTCTTTACCAATGCAATAATTTGCACGGTTTGATTTTGATACGATAAAGTGATTGATGGAGCAATTTTTGTAAGGAAAAATTGTAGCTATCACTTTTATGTAGATTTGATCCAAATCTTTATTTTGTGACACTTACGGTATCAAATCTTTTAAATATTCGCACATAAAGTCTAAATGGATGGAAACTGTTAATTTGACTGTTTGTTGACAAGATAACTCCCCCCAAATTCCCTTCTTTCCCTATTCCCTTAACCCAAAACCACCACCAACAGTGGCCGGCAACACCGCCACCCACCCCACGTTGGTGCCATCGCTCCTTCCACCACCACTCCTCATCGTCGAAAAATGTTAAGAATTGCTTAGAAATCCATGGATTCTAATTATGTTCCTTCCAGCCCAATTCCTATTGTTTTCACTTTCAGTTCCCCATCGAGGATTCTCGAAAGGAGATTGATTCAACAAGAAAACCACTTAGCCCATGTTTGAGCCACATTAAAATTCTCATTGTTTTACTCATTTTAAACCACATATTTTTCAATAAAATAATATTTTTCATCACATTAATAACTCTTCCTTCTTTTTTAACCGTACATTCTCCAAAATACATTCTTACAGAATAATGTGGCTCAAACACTCACTTAGTCTGTGGCATGGAATGTAGCACTCGCCCGTGACAAATGCTCTGTGGGAAACAAGGTCAAAAATACCAAAATCGTCAACGACTCAACCGACCTGAGCAATCATCTCCACAATTTTCAATCCTGCCCCATTTTCAATCGATTCAAGTGACTGCAAATACGAGATATGCAAAATGGCGACAATTTGGAACAAGTACAACTTGGGATTTTCAATTTTCAATCCCGCGCCCATTTTCAATCGATTATCGTTTCTTGCTCTTTTCCCCTTCTTTCATTGATTTATTCCAGATATTTCTACTTATTGTTCAGCAAATTTAACATTGTTCATCTATGCAGAGGATTCATGGGTTCCAATGTTGCTCTAGTCCACCCAATCACAAAAATAGAGAAACCTAAACACCCCAGTTATTAAAAGGTTGCTATCAGTGGCTATTTTGGTAGCGGTAATGCTTGGTTGGTGTCAGTGGCTTTGGTGGTGGGTGAGCAATTCTTAACATTTTTGGGCAATGTGGAGTGGCGGCGAAAAGATGGGTGGCGCCGACGTGGGGTGCGGTGGGGTGGCGGTGGCACGGCGCTGCAGCTAGTGGTTTTGGGGTAAAGGTGGGGAAGAAGGGAATGGTGGGGTGATTTTTGTGTTTGATTTTTATTTTATTTATTTAATTATCAATATATTATAATTGTGTTTTTTATTGAAAAAATATAAAGTTACTATTTTATCTTTTTTAAATAAGTCAAAATTATGATTAATGTCAATTTTCCGATCAAGACAAATTAACGATTTTCATCCATTTGGATTGCATGCGTGAGTTTTTGAAAGGTTTGGTCCTGTGAATGTTACAAAGTAAAGGTTTGGATCAAGTCTGTATTAAAGTGAAAGATTTGGTACTATAATTGCAATTTTTCCTTTCTTTTAAATGATATCACAATCAAATTTGTACAAGTTCTAATAACTCGTGAATTTAATGTGTAATTTAAAAAATAAGTCAGATATCAAGAGGAGAGGCGGAGCGAATAAAATCTGAATAAAAATTATTTAAAATTAGTATATAGTCAATATTAATTTATTGAGTTCACGTTTGACCTCAATTCTTTGAAATTTAATTTTCTCGAAATTTATTTTCAATCATATATTTGACGAGAGTCACAACTTCTATTACTCATTTTAACCATATATTTTATAAATTTTGTTAAAAAATTAATTTTTAGCCAAATCGGCTAAGAACAACGGTCAAAAAATAATTAGTTGCGTTTGGATAGATTATTTCCAAAAGAGAATATGGTTGATGAGCTGGAATATGCTGCGAGTGGAGCCCATAGCTGTAATTGGAGATGTTGAAACTTGATGGAATTAAACGCAACGACCAAACTTTGTGCTGCAGATAAGGTTAAGTCTTTTGCATACACAATCGATGTTTGAAGGAGAGTTGTATTACTATTATTCGGCATTCAAGGCATAAAATAAACTATTTTCCTACTTTTCTTTTGATTTGGCTAATTTGATATCTAAGAATATTCTCTCACTCCCTCTCTCGTTTTTTTTTTTTTTTAATTCTCTCAAGTTTTTTTCATGACTACGTGGTAGGTTGCACAACATTTTTAATCGATTCCATACTAATGATATTGATATCAATATCTAGTTAGTAGATATGGACTTCTGGTGTTATTGGAGAATAAAAAAGAAGAATCAGAGATAATTATAATAAATATGGGCCAAACATGGACATTATGTACATGTGGTGAGATGCTACTAATTTTAAACATTTTATTTGTTGTAAATTTCACTTTATGTGACGCATATAACATTTGCGATATTAAGATTCTTATAGATGCACTATTCTCATTGAATTGACATTGATCTTTGTATCGCTCGAAATGGTAACATAACGGGTCAAGAGAGATCCCATCTTCTGTCTTGTCGAGTCTCTTTGTCACCTTGTTCTGTCCTCATACTCGCTTAAGGTGGGCCGAGGTAGGGTACCGTCCCGTTAATTTTTATTTTTTATGTCTTTAGTTTGTGATTTTTTTCTTAATTTGTTAAGAACAACACACGTTTCTTTTATAAATGAACAATACTTATTTTCTTTTTATTTCATTAAAAAATTAAATTTTAAATGGGATGGGTAATGAGGTGAGGAACTTGTTTCATGACCTGCTCATTAATCCGATTAGGCGAGTAATCCTCGTCTCGTTCGAGGCGGGCTCTCCAATTTTTAGATTTAACGATTTTTTCATCATCCCTAGCGATAAGCACTTGTATACCTAGCTAGGGTTGTAGCTACTAGTATGAATGAACTTAAAAGTTAAAGCCTCATGTATAAAATGCATGTTTGGAGGAAATTTTGCTTTCATTTTTAGCAAAAATTGAATTGTTATAGTGATCTCACATGACATTTTCCACGCTTCTGACATGAAAGAGACTGCAGGCTGAATTTTGGGATTCTTCCTCTCTCCTTTATTAAGTTTTTACCTCCAACAAAACCACCCAATTGACTATATAATTAAGTTCCACTTTACTCTTCCATTGGAGAGTGAGTAGGTCATGTGTAGGGATGGCAATGCCGGCTCGGCTTGTAACGAGCACAAGCTCGTGGCTCGTTACAAACGAGTCAAGCTTCTGCGCAAGTCGTTACTCACGGGTTGAGCTCGTGGCTCGAGCCGAGCCTTAAAAAAAGGCCTTGAATTTTGGTTAAGCCAATGAGCAGCTCGTCAAAAAACTCGGCTCGTGGCTCGTTTTTAACGAGCCGATGAACCGCTCGGCTCGGATACTGCCACTAGTCATGTGTGGGTAGATTTGAAAATGAGTGTTATAAATTAAAAGCAAATTTTTTTTTTTTTAAATTTCAGGTTGCAGTCTATTTCCATGTTAGAACCTATTGAAATGGGCCATGAATTGAGTGTGCAACGGTCCAATTTCTTCTAAAAATGACACCAAAATTTCCTCCAAACAGGCTTAAACTTTCACAATTTTTCTTTAGGTAATTATATATTTATATTAATATCACAATTTTATTTCTTGCATTACATTTTAATTACATTTACAAATTCTCAATCTTTACTTATTATAGCATGTATATCCTTAACAAATTTTCATGACATTCTTATACTCATTAGTTCATATATTTTGTATTTAATAACAATTTATGTTCAAAAAGTTCGTTAAAATAACGTGTAACTTATTTTATGAAAAAAATATTTTTATCTTATTTCAAAGTATCAAACAAAATATTTTAACATAAATCATCATTAAGGACGATATGTACTAATTAATGGAAGGTTGAAGATAAAAATTCGACGAAAAAATTAAGAGAATAATTGCTACAACAAGCAAATATTGAGGGATTTAACTTCAATTAAAATGTAATATAACGAATATAAATTGTGGTGGCAATATAACCACAATTTTTCTTTATGATATTACTAGGTAATATATTAGTTGATTTTTGTAATTTATTTTGTTGTATAATACACTCGATGGAGCTATGGATAAATTCAGTAGGAACTAGGTTATACGATTAAAAGTCAGCGTGGTGGTTGGCACGTGCCCACTCCCATTAATCATTCACGTCTGCAGATCGAATCTTTATGGTTTTGATTTTTGAAAGAACTCAAGCCAACTGGGCAAACTGATTTGCGGAACCTGAGGGTTTAACCTAGTTTTGATCTGTTTCACTTGCATTCTAGCAAGAGCTGGACAAAACTTACGAATTGAATTGAATTGAACGATTCTTCTTAAATTTAATATCCGAATGGATATTTAAATTAAGAATCGACGAATTTGATTTAATTCTCGATTCTAGACAAAAAAATCGAATAAGAACTAAATCTTCCTAATTTTTTTTATCTTAAATAAATCAAATTATTTTATTTTTTAAAATAAATTTACTAACTAATTAATTTAATGTAAATCCAAAATATGATTTTACTATTTTTTAATTCCAGCGAAGTCCAATTTAATCAAATTGACTTAAGTTTTACCCAAATCTCTTATTCTACCGTAGTGTCGTTTATATTGTTCTATTATTGTGAACTCTCCATCTTTCCTTTATTGTAATTTTAACAGTTAAATTTATGAACTCAACAAAGAAAGAAGCAAAAGATATTACGAGATTGAACAACGTTATTTTGTAAGAGTTAAAATTAAACATGTCGCTGTCAAATTAATGTAACATTGTTGTAATATAAAAAAAATTAATTATTGTACGAAACTCGAGAACCGAATAGAACCTGAACGGCTCCATAATTAAATTTGGACCCGACAATTCTATTTACTAAATGCTCGAAAATTTGGGTTCCGTTCAGTTCAAAAGAAAATCGAATCAGACCATGTCTAACCCTATTCTTGTCCAATTAATTCAAAAGAGAACTGAATCGGACCATGCCTAATCCTATTCTTGTCCAATTAATTCAACTGGACCGAATTGTTGTCCGGTTTGGCAGGTTTCCCGGCTGAGCCAGTTTTCAAAACTAAGGTCCACATGAACTGGTACTGGAAAAAAGTATCAAAATTTCTCGTATGAATGACTTGTTTTCTTCTCAGCCATTGAGAGTAGTAGGTAGGGAGTTGTCTCGGCCATGTGAAAAGCCAAGCAATACTTGGTGTTGAACCGAGTAGAAACGTCCCCAAATACGTGAGAGGCAATTATCATATGATTTGACAAGAAGTCACCATTTGGTGGAGCCATTTTGAGCTACTTTATCAACTTATAGAGAGAAAAGGACTTCTCGAAACAGGGGATAAATGAATTGGTGGTACGGGTAGAAGTCGTGGACTCTCTCATTACCTTTCTCTTCCTCTGAAACAAAGCAGGTGGGATATACGCATTTGAGATGCTTTCTCAAACGTTGGTTTTCTGTGTGGCTCTCTTTTCTTATCCCTTCAAACAATCCCTGGCCTGGCTTGGCATGGCATGACCCTTTTTATATTCACAAATATATATTGCATGAAGGGTTTATCTCCACTTCTTTTCTTCCTCTAATCACTCGATTTCGAGAAGAAATATGTCAAATCAAGGAAATGGCATGCCTGAAGAAATGCAACCATGGGCAGAACTAAAATTACCTGATTTGTTGAGTAGTGATGCCATTCGAGAACTTCATGCAGCCATTGAAAGCGAATGGGATTCCTCAAAGCGATCAGCATGCCAGATAGCAGCTGGACGGGCGTTGTGGAAGCATGCAATCCATGATCCACTGGCTGAGCTATTTGCTGGAGAGACTTACATGAGAAGCATTTATGAAAAGATTAAGAAAGACAGGCTTAACAATGCCAGAGAAATTTCGGGAGTGATTGTCGCTGTTCGAACCCTTTGGTTTGATTCAAAGCTTGAAGCAGCTCTCAGTTCCTTTGGTGGTGGAGCATCACAAGTTGTCCTTTTAGGTGCAGGTGAGTGTCAATGCTCATAACATTCCACTCTAGACAAATAAAATATTTAATATTTCCTTTTGCACAAGTTATTTTCAAAGTATCATCTGCTACAATTATTTGAACGTAAACGGCCAAACCTGTATGATAAACAAACAAGATTTTAAACGTAGTTTTTCTTTAATTATGTCCACTGCTATCCAATTCGGCTTCAATAATTTGCATAACAAACATGCCATAATAGAGCGTCAAACATGAGTGCTTGGCTCTCTTTTTGGCCAATAAGAAACAATTTTCTACTTTCTCAATACATGGCTCATCCATTTTATAGTTTCCCACGACAAGTTCAATATAACAAAATAATAAGTAAAAAGAACTCATAACTCCTGAGTTGCATATATTTTCAGAATCAAAGAGGCATTTTATCACGTTGTTAAGATTTTGTATCCGAACATATTGCGCAGAAGATATTTGCATTTCATTTGTATAATTTGAATTCTGAAGTTTAAGCATTGAAAAAGGAACAGGGGATATAAGAAGATGTTCTACAGGTAGGAATAGGCTTAGAACATGCAATTAAACACAGTAGGCAATTGGATTCATTAAACCTTTTAGGCCGCAGTCTGCAACCAAAGGCAACTTGTTATTCTAAGTTACGTACAATAGAACATAAATTTTTAGTTTATTGAGGATTAATGAACAAAAGGGGGGAAGAACCCTGTACACAAGTACACAAATCTTCGAGTTCAGAGAAAAAATTGGCAAAAAGTCCATCTACGCAGCGAGAACTGGAGAGGACTACCCACTCCAGAGAGATAGAAAAGAAAGAAGAATCTTCCAAATATGGTTTTCTGTGCTTCGAGGCCCAAATATTCCTATCCTCTAAATTCATTGACAGAGATATTTTATGCAAATAAGTTTTAAGATCAATGGAAATTCCCAACAAGAAAAAAGACTAAGAATGTCTAAATGGTGATATATTTGACCTACTGCTATAGCTCCTTATAATGGAAAAAAATTTCTAGTGCTTATTCATTTTACAAATTCCCACTTTTAAGCTCTTTCCATACATGCTACTATAGTTTTACTTTCTAGATAGTTCAATCTTCAAAGAGGGAATGACAAAATACTTCCTCTCCCCTGCCAGCCTTGTATTTAGCTTTCTTGAGGTATGACATATATACCAGCAGATCCTTCCGATCTGACCCCACTGAGCTACTTGTAGCTCTTGAAATGGCAAGTGTTCTGCATATTAGACAATTCAATCTACAAACACTAAAAAAAGCTCTGACATTTATAAACATTTGCCATTACAATACTGAAGTAATGTTTTATTCTTTTTAACAAACAAAGATGTTGTACAGCTCCAAATGCATATGCTTCAATGACAAAGCTAAATCTGAACCAAAATTATATACTTACCTGCAGGAATGGATACAAGACCGTATCGCCTAAGCTGCTTGAAAGAAAGCAGTGTTTTTGAGGTCGACTATGCAGAAGTTTTGCAAGTGAAAACCAATATTCTGGAGGCAGCTGCAAATTCAAAAGATGAACATCAACATCCAATCATGACAGCAAAATCAGTGAGAAGAGTGGCAGCCGACCTGACAGAAGATGACTGGCTTGAAAAGCTTCAAATGTCAGAATTTGAGCCAAAGGAGAATACAGTGTGGGTTTTAGAGGGCATCCTCTATTATCTCACACACACTGATGCCATGAAGGTGCTAAAAAGTATTGCAGACAAATGCAATCTTACCCACACGGTGCTCTTAGCAGACTTCATGAACAAGCAAGCAACCACACTATCCAGCTCCACCTTTCAATTCTACAGTGATTGGCCTGATCAGTTACTGCCATCTCTAGGGTTTTCCGGAGTGAAGCTTTCTCAGATTGGTGATCCAGATGCCCATTTTGGCCTGTTGCAAGATCCACTAAATTTGTTTAACAAGTTACGCAATTTGCCTAGATCAATTCAAACTCACCCAGATGATGGAACACCATGCTGTCGCTTGTATTTGTTACAGGCTTCTGGCTCCCCCAATCAAACAATTTCATGAGGTAAGCTAGAAATAGTTTATACATGATATACATATCAAACTCCCAACTTTTACAGTATAGATGTAGGCAATATTGCTTGTTACTATAGTTTACTTGTAACACAAACTGGCGGCAACAAAACAGCATATAGACTTATCCCACCAAAAAGTCTATGACAATAATCAACTAGTTTGCACCACATTCCAAATACCAAATGTGGGACAAAATAAGAAATGCTGTGGAAAAAAAGGAGCTACGAGCCAACGTTTATGCACTGCCTGTTCCCCAGTTGGAAAGCCATGACCTCACAACTCTTTTCATGGGAGGAACGCCCCTCTAAAAAATATATACATTTTTTTATCAATCATGAGGTGTATTAGGACATTTTTAATTTGAGATTCTTCCATTGAGTATCAAATATGATTCACAACAAAACTTTCCTGATGGTTCCCCTTTACTACTAGTGTCCACATCTTATAATTTCAACATTATACTAACCCAAAAAAGAAAAAAACTATAATTCATAAAAAGAACACTTGAATGGAACAGCTATCAAAATAAAATCATTCAGTTTGTAATTTGGAAATTCTAGATTACAGCTAAAAAATCATCTAGTTTGTATTGAGTATGTAATGAGTTGTATCACTAAAATCACAGAGTTTTGCAAGGAAAAAGGGAATAAAAATAACGCCAGTTGCAGCATAGGCACAAAACAATGTCGCTTTCCTAGTTACAAGTGCAATTTGTAGCAGCTTATAAAGTTCTTATAGCGTGACATCGCCGTATAGGTGGATTTTAACAATGTTTGAGATACTTGACAAACTTCCGCAGATTGAGTTACAAAAAAAAAGGCTACATGGACCTGTTATCTCTTATACCAATCATATGAAAACGAATTTAATGGCACCAGATTTAGTATGTAGACCAAGAATTTCAACAAAACTTGCTAGAGACCTCGATGGCCAAAATAAAGGAATTTACTAATTTTCTTAAATTATATAATCAAGCCAATCGATGCTGCTTGTCAAATTCGTCTGTGGCCTCTACTATTACAAAATGGAAAATGATTCTTGTATATAACTATTTACATATTGTTTTACGTAGTGATGATGTGTCAAAATAGGAAGTTATTTGATTGATGAGATTTTAATCCAATTAAATTTCGTCACATCATTGCTAAACTAAATTGCTACGTACATGTAGCACAACCAAAAATGGAAAATGCTTGTTGTACATGAATAAAATCCCAAATTTCCTCCACACAGGAACTTAACTGCAGGGGATATACATTCTAACTTTGTCATTTAAACATTCGTACATCTATAATCCTCTGTAAACACACAGCAACAACCATTGATATTCCTTAATACTCTTCCTAGATCCTAAATCTACATCACTTGACAGGGAATTTAACTCATCGAAATACACGCGTGGAAATAATACAATAAATTCCTGCCTGCAGCAGTCTAAAAAAAAATCAATAATTAAGTATATGGAGAAATGATGTTACCTCTCCTATCCTCAGGAATAATATCCCTAGAAGCAGACTTAAGCAACTTCAGAAATTCCACCACGTGATTCCAGTTTCGATTGAGCATTTGTGAGTCGGGCCAAACTAAATATATTAAACCAGATCTACATAAAAGTCAAAAGAAATCGCCACAAAAAATAGTAGAAATAAAAAGGTAGGGAGAATAAGTACCTACGACATATATCATATGGAGATGCGGGGGATCGAACCCCGTGCCTCTCGCATGCAAAGCGAGCGCTCTACCATTTGAGCTACATCCCCTTGATCTGTTCCAGTGGTTTCATAATTATATATATATAAATATTATATATACATATTTATCAGCGATGCATATACAATATTTTATTAATAATTATTTGGAAATCAATGATTTATAAATCGGGATTATGCTATGGATACATAACCCATAACATAATACTTCACATAAGAGGCAAAGTGACGCCCTATAATAGTAAGGAAAGAATCCTATGCAAAAAGAGATAAGTATATTAGAATTGGACCATTTGAATGAATGTAGTACTGACTTTAAATATGTATTTTATATATATATTGCAAAAGAACAAGAATTGTGAACAAAAAATAAAATATCAAGAATTGGACCACTTGATATTTAGTTAATTATTAACTTTAAATATTGATATAGTATCCTATACACGTGCAAAATATATTGAAAATGAACTATAAAAGCATACAAGTCATAAAGGAATATTGCAAATATATTTTAAAAGTGTAAGAATTAATGAGTACGGTAAGAAAATATTTTGTTGAATTTAGTCGATATGACTATAACAGTGACCAAAGAATTATATGCAAAAAGAGATAAGTATAGGCGCCACATAATCCTTATGTGAAGGATTATGTTATGGATTACGTACCCATAGCATAATCCTATAAATTGAAAGGGTAGAGTTGTTTTGCAGGGCAATGCTACAGAAAATGGACACAATACACACAACATGTGGATCCCGATTTTTAACAATATTTAATTCATGTGGACCCCGCCTCCCTTTAGAATTCAAATTTATGTAGAAAATCTGTTTTTTTTTTCCTTGTACATGCAGCCTTTTTCTGTTTTGCAAACATGTAAATGTTATAATTGTTTTTTTTCTAATTATTCTAATAAAAAATTTAAGTGAATGAAAATTAGTTATAGAGTATACGGAGTCATTCAAAGTATGTACTTCTCGTAGCCAATAGTCGTGTCATTATTTACTTTAATGAAACTGCACATTTATTTTGGTTTAATTTCTTCTCCTAGTATTCTATTTTTAAAGTTGAATATTAATTTTAACACACATTTCTTAAGATCCACTTATCAATTACTCATTTCTTAAAAAGTAAAATATCAACAAAATAAAATCAGATCCAAATGGAGGCTACAAGGGGTCATGCGACATTTCTAAAAATTTGTGAATCCAATGAAACGCGTAGTAAAAAGTGGATGAAAATAGAGGATTTAATAAAATGGGTAATTAAAATGATGTATAATTAATTTTTTAGCAAATAAAAACTTTATCAAACAAACACTTCGTAACAATTTGCAAATCCCACGAGTAAGATAGTAATAACGCACATGACAATTGATTTATTTCATTCGTTAATTTCATTGACATGTTACTTTAAATGATTCATCTAAATAAGTCATCCTGACAATAAAATTGATATAGTATGATGACATAAAGTGACATGTATAGTCTATCTCAATGTTAATTAGTACCATACCTATACATATAAGTATGCATTAAATCACCAAGAACATTTCATAGTAATTTCATACGACATGATGACATCTCTATCTATTTTAGGACCCTATATTGTGTATTACCGTGTGATAATTAATATCAAACATCTTAATAACAATATAATTACAAACACGTTCTAATGATGATCAACAGAATTAAAGAATAATAAACAATTAAACTGAAAAGAAATAATTAAAAAAATGAGCAATTTCAAATTAATTTAAAACACAAGCTTTCGTTGCTAATCACAACAACAAAGTGTTTAGCCAAACATGATCGAAAAGCCAATAATACAAAGTTTTAGATGAATTTATAAACTGGAAGAATAGATGAGAAGGATTAGTACAACCCTTCATTCTTGAACTTCTTCAATAATTTTGAATCGCGTCGTCTTATTCTTCATTTGGCTCAGTATACGGTGATTTCATACCATTTTTTCGTTCAAAAGATTTGTATCTTGTTGTATATGATGTTATTAAGTGTAGAATATATTGTGATGGTTTAGCCCTCGTTTGAACCCATTTTTTTAAGAATTCGTTTTTTCAAAATTCATTTTTAATTATATATTCTCTTATAAATTAATTATATACACATTTCAAAAATTCTTTTACGAGCTGAGCGGCCGAGCCGACGAGCTGCTCGGCTCGTTTGCCATCTTTACACATTCTTTTAAAAAATCACTATTTCATAATACGTATTACCCAAAAAAATGGAATCAAACGTGCTTTTAAATATATATAATCTTCAAGAAATCTTCAAATCATTTTTTGAAAGGCAAAGCACCCTAAAAAAGTAAGGGGATGTTCTCTTTGTCCTTTTTAGTCTGTTTTCTATTTTCGATTTTTCAAAATAGTAAAAACACGTTTACTTACCTATTTTAAAAAACGAATTTTCGAAAAAGAGCTTAAAATTTACAAAGAAAGCCGAAAACGACAAAAATGTAATTATGGGCATTTTCAGTTAAAACTAAGCTAAAATTTTGTACATATCTTCAATGGTGTGTGCAATCCAAGAAGGCATTGTACAAATCCACGAAAGGTACAAATTCTTGGTTGTCTAACCGCCTCTGACTCGATCAATGTTTGGATAAAGTTCTATAAATTTGGAGAGGCCTTGTGGCGAAATATAGAAAGAAGAAAATTTTATGAAAGATGAGATCAATCTTAAAAGAGATAATTTTTTGGAGTGTCCTTTTTCAGTGAAGTTTGGGTCAATTAATTGGGGTGGAACTATTTATTAGGTCCAATTCCATGCCAAGAAAACACATTTTTCATTTTTGGTAATTTTATTTTATTAATTTTATTTGGATTTTAATTTTGTCTATCGCGAATTAATTTTGAATATTATGACTTTTAATTTTCTTCATCATCTAAATTTTAATAATTATCTAGATTCTAGTCCTTTGATAGAAAATAGTTTTTTAGTATAATAAAAATACATGAGAAGTTTTTTCTGAATATTCTCTTTTTTCTTGGCAGAGCGAATCAATAAGTTTGAGTTTTACACGAGATTTTATTCTTTCCTACGAGCTTGAGTTACATCACCCTGTTTGACAATGAACCCAAAAATCAACCAAATAAAACCTGCACCAACTCCACCCAAAACCAGACTCCTCAACTTAATTTCCCTAATCCACACTCCAAAAATCCAACATCTCAACACAACATACCATCGCTAAACAATATTACCCACAAAACAGTCCCACATAACATATTTTTTGTCGACAAAGGAATAGTAAATTACCAGGAAACTAACATTAAACACGCCCTGACAACAACTCACTATTTTGGGCAAAATACAAAATGGGTAATTACATTACAAGAAATTCTAGGAGGCTTGTTTTTGATAGCGCGCATTGTTGGATGCTTTAATTAACCAGAGAGGGGATTATGAATCTGCCCAATAAATACCAGCAACCCAGTCGTATCTTCTCTTACAAAAAACAGAAATGGATGGTCAGCCACAAAATCCCACTTCATTGGTAAACACTTTTCCGATACAAGACCAGCAGTAGCAGCTGCAGCTTCTGTGCCTTCCTCATTTACCTCGATAAACGATTTGTGGAAAATGCTCGGAACATAAAGGTTCTGAGCAACAGGAGAGTCAACCATTTCAGTGAGTCCATAGCCAGAAAAAGGCAATACCAATCCCAGTCCCTTGAGGACTTCAGAAGCTTCGAACCCAAAAGATATCTTGAATTTTGGAATACCAAATTTACCCACTTCCTCTTGTTGATATGGGAGGTGATTCTCTAAGAATCCGGATTCGGAGGCAATTTTTTCTACTAAAGCTGGAAGTCCGTCTTTGGCATCGGGAAGAAAGAAATACATAGAGAACTTTCGCTTGTCTTCACCTTGTTCGTATGGAAGCCCTAAAACTTTGAACCCTCTAAAAGCACGTATGTAATGCTTCTTGTTGCTGGTCATGAAAGGTACTTGCACCGAGCTCCCGTTTAGGAGGAAAAAGTTGTCGTCTTTTGTGTTTGAAGCATCGAACTTCTGTTTCCAGGCTCCTTTGAAATGCACCGCATTTGCAAAGATGAGCCTCGTTGAACAATCAACTGAGCCAGATGGAAGAATCTCCTTTATAAGGCCATTTGTTCCCTTTTCAGCCCACAGATTCACCTCTTCGGTTACCTCAGAAGCCTTTCAAACCATCAATAGCAAAGAACATACTAATCAGAAGTCAGAACATATGTTTGAAAAACATTAGAATTAGAAGATTTCAGCATCCCATAATCTACTCTGCTATTGCCAAAGCTTTTGATTCTTGTTTATAGTGCATTGCAACTAAGATTACGAAACAATAAATTACTGCTTATAAGTACGGTAGAACTAACCTTGGTCTGAAAATCAACATGACTAGCAGCTGCCTTATAAGCACTCTTCACAATTTTTTTAAATGTGGGCTTCAAGCTGAGACTCCGATCAACCCAAATGCCGTTGGCGAAGGACAATCGGGGCCCGCCAAGGGACCCACCATCGGTGAAGATGAGAGTGACGAGCTGAGATAAGACAGAATCGAGTTCTTTAGTGGACTTGAACTTGAGAAAACTTATAAGCTGATTTAAAGTCGGGCCTCCCGATCCGGCAGCGATCATGCCTAGCACAACGTGGATCGGCAGCGGCGAGAGCACCAGGTTGGCGTCACTGGCCTTGATAGAGACCAAGTGCTTTGCGAGCAACAAAGAAACGTCGTTCTGGTTACTAACTGATTCACGAATGTCCATCTTTGAATTGTGTGTTTCTGAAGTTATTGAGCGAAAGAATGAAGAAATAGTTTGACGAATAATATAGAGTGCTTGCATGATGAATCTATGATCAAGGGACGAGTAGCAGTTCAAAATAATAAAATGTTTGATGTATGTAAATACAAATAGAGTGCTTGCATCAATCATCAAGGGACAAGTAGCAGTTTAATTAATGTAAATTTAACTTGCTTGAACGAATCTCATTTAGTTAGCTTATCATTCTTCTTTTTATTATTATTTCATTGACGTATGGAAATTGAAAAATGAACAATTCATAGCCGTTACTTGAACAGTGTTCATACAAAAACAATTAGGATTTTTTGGTTGACAATTCCTTGATTAACCTCGATACGATTTGATAAAAAAATGTTATTAATTTTGTTGAACCTGCAGTTTGTGGCCATCGAGACTTCTATTACCATTGAGCTTGACCTATTAGTTGTGACATTCAACATTCTATATCTTGGCAATTTATAGCAGTGGCTGTGATTGACACACATTTTGTGGCCACATCAAGAAAATCGTCATGGCCGTGGTGGCTCAACTTGCTGTTGAGATCGGCCTTGAAATTCTTCATACTCACACGATCTTGGTCACTGCCAAGGTCGACTGATGAAGTGCATAAGGAATTAGAGTTTACGATGAAGTGGGATCGCAAGGGAAAA
>CAIGRN010136503.1:0-20328 GCA_903798345.1 Fraxinus anomala
TTCATAAAATCTCTTCGTATACCACGCTTGATTGTCAAAGCCAAACTTCAACTAACTGTCATCTTGTTGTAGACAAGCCAATGAGAAGAAAGAAGAGGAATAATCAAACAACTGGTATATCACTTCGGACATTAAGCGCCTGTTTGATATTCATTATTCCAAAACACTTTAATTCAAAATACTCATTTTCAATCACACATTTACACACTAAAATATTTTACACGTAAATTCAAAATTTTTTCCTACTTTTTTATCATACATCATCCAAAAAATTACTATTAAAGCATTGTTTTTTTCAAAATAATGGCTATCAAACAAGGGGTAAATTAGACCTATTAACAATTAACGTAAATTATTCAAGCTGTAGAACGCAATTCCATTAATGTCCATTAGCTACCAAACTTGATTGTCAAAGTAAAATCGAAAACTAACTAATGTGTTCTTGCAGTCAATCCACTGTTGAGAAAGAAGAATAATCTAACAACTGAGCATATCTCTTCTGATATTAACTTGGACAGATGAACAACTTTCAGACATTGTCGTAAATTGTTGAAGTTGAAGAAGTAAACTCTTGTAACGTCTCTTTACTAGACTTGATTGTCGAAGTCAATTCGGCAACCAACTGATGTGTTCTTGCAGACAATCTAGTGAGATAAATAAGTTATTGTGCGCCCTTGTTTGGTTCAATATGTTTTCACAAATCAGCAAATAGGATAGGCAAGAGAATCACTTTTGATGGGGAAAGACAGAGAGAGCCGTAGCGTTCATATATTTGGTGTAGGTGTTTACTGCGAAAGGGAATTTCTTTTCTCATTCAAATGGAAACATAAGTGGCTTTCACACATTCTTTTCATAGGTATAGTGAAAGGCTACTACACAAAACCTAGGTTTTGGACCCCCTATTCTATGATTTTTAATTATTTTTACTGATGCCAATGCCCTTATTGTCATGCAACAGTTCTAGCATCAACTTGTATGGACTAACATGTTTAATCTTGTTCAATCATCTCCTCTCCTATATCCACCAACTTTGGAATATTCTTTGGCTTTTCACATGGACAATGCAAGAATCTTGGCAGTAAGAAAGTAAATTAAACTGAAATTAAATTTGGGAAGATGATTCTTGTTTACTATATTGGTTGGTGGCACTAGTGGAGCTTGAGGTGTCAACTGAGATGTGCATTGCCTAATTTTGAGGTAGTTTGACAGTGAAGTAACCTTACTATATTTGGTTCTTTTTTCGATGCAAAAAGACTTGGTCAAAAGGGTTTTTTTTTGGGAAAATAGCCTACTCGACGTGGCTCGAGAGTAAGGACAGACCAACTAATGGCATGATTAGGCCATCCCAAATCTAGACGACGTTACTCGTTTAGATACCCTCAAGTGGAGTTAGAGGTTGTTTCACTTTAGTTTGGGGGGTGGGGGTGTTGTGGGGTGCGTGCGAGCTACTGTTGAATGGCACAAATTCACAAGATGACAATTGTAGGTGTTTATTCTTTCCAAAAATACAACATGCAGCCATTGAAAATGGATTCAATAAATTTCTTAAAAAAAAAAAAAAATTATATTTTACATCCGTTTTCCGTTTACTACGATAAATTTTTTAACCATACATTTTCTGAAAAATTATTGTTTCAAAATATAAATAATTAATTGAACGAATTTTGGTTTTGAAAATCATATTGTGCTCATATTACTGAAATATCACTGTCGACGAATTGCACAATGAAAAATGGAGTACAATCAACTGTATTGTGAACAAGAAGCAAGCAGTAACAAAGGAAGTTTGAACGTGGATACTATTACTTCATCAAAATATTTTACAACATTCGAAAATAAAATATTTTACTAATGATCCAAGATGTATAAAAATGGCTCTGTTCGTCTGAAATTATTAATAACTTTTTTGGTAGAACAATAATGAATTCGACGAAATGTGTCGATAATACATAATCTTATTGACTACTTTTAATTTTATACAAACTGAGAAACTCCTCATTTTTCATTGAACGATGACCTTGATTGAAATGTACGATATTATCATACCTAACTTCATTGGTTTCAATTTGAAACCAAAAAGCTACCAATTTTATTTTTCAATTCCACGAGATGAAGTGAACAGTGGACACAGAGAGAAAATAACTTTCTTGATATAAACAATTATAATAAAGTTTCATCCTCAGACAAAAATCCATTTTTCAAATAGTTTTCTAGATTCGAATGATTTTGAGATGGCAAGCATCCCTAGTTGAGGATACATATTGACAAAAATGTAATGATGAAATTGACTTTGGTATTAAAAAGTTGCCAGTAAAATTTGAGATTTTTGTTGGAAAACTTTTATTGTTAACTTGTCGAAGTTTCTTGGATGCTTTAATAATGGCCCATTAGTTGAATAAGTAAAAAAACCACTTTTAATTGGTTAGCTGAAATTGAGTTTTTTTAGTGACTTCAGTTCAAATAAATACAAAAATTTAGACTTTTTGAAACTAAGAAAACGACATTTTATTTCAAAGGTCATTACTAAAATCAAAACTATGTGTTTGTTTTATTTGTGTTAATGCGTGCAGTCCGAAATTGTTTTAATTCGTTTTATCAAAAAANTTTTTTTAGTGACTTCAGTTCAAATAAATACAAAAATTTAGACTTTTTGAAACTAAGAAAACGACATTTTATTTCAAAGGTCATTACTAAAATCAAAACTATGTGTTTGTTTTATTTGTGTTAATGCGTGCAGTCCGAAATTGTTTTAATTCGTTTTATCAAAAAATATAGAAGTGCATAATATTTATAAAAAAAGATGGTGACAACATATTTCGAATAATCCTAATACTATGTTAATTGTCTTATCCAAGAACGAAGCTCTCAAAGGTCAAAGGTCGTCAACCCTTAGTAATTCCTATGATAATAATAACAATAAAAAAATATCTATTTTTGTGTTACATTGATAATTAATTTGGAAACTAGAGATTACTTTTGCCATTTTCCTTCATCTTAATCTAGGGATCACACCCGGATTTAGAGAGACTCAACAATTTTTGATGTGGCGCTACCCACTCTGGGAGAGGTGGGCTCCTGGTCCGACAATTCTTTTGTTGTTTAGTTAATTTTAAGAAAAAATAAAAAAAGAAAAAGAAAAAGAAAAAGGGATATTAGCTCACTAGCTATTTAATTATACTGTTGAACTCGTGATTTTTTTTGTACTATCAAGAAGGCTCGAGATCATATACAGGAGTTAATTTTATTAGTTGAGTATTACATTATTGTAAAGTAAAAATTAGGGTCTGTTTGATAGATAAATGTGGAAATGAATTCTAATTCCATGTTAGTTGGAAAATAAAAACTCACCAAACTCATAAAAATTCGTTTTTCATGAAAATAAAGAAAATGCAGTTTAAAGTGGTTGTACTTTGGAATTCAATTTTCATTTCCACGTTGTAATCAAACGACCAAAGTGTAATTTGTTATGTGATATTTTTTCATAAAAAATGTGACAATCAAACATGACATTTACTTATATATACACACCCCCATTACAAGGAATTTTAAAAATATATATGTCAAGCACTAACTTCAAGATTATAGAATTTTGACTTTGATATCAACTCTAAATATAATTTGCTTGCACTAACTTTTACTTTAAATTAAAAAAATATATTTCCTAAACAAAAAATAAGAGGGAAAAAAAAAAAGAAGCAATGTGTGACGCACTGATGACCGGCCGTACGGGTAAACCAGTAGCAGCATTGCCTACTTATAGATAAGTTTGCAGCCGCTCAACTTCCCACCTCAAAACTACTTCCATGTCCTAAACAAGATTTCTTCATGTCCTTTGTACAACTTGTTTCTCCCTAATCATTCATTCAATAATTTATATCAATGGAATCTAGAGATTACACACAGGATGGCACCGTCGATCTCCGAGGGCAGCCTGTCCTCACCGCGAAAACCGGCAAATGGAAGGCTTGTGCTTTCCTTGTTGGTATGCACTTCTTATCCCATCATTGCATAATATGGAATTTCCCAGAAAAAAAATATTAACACAGATTCTGTTTTCTTGGTTATTTATGCAGGGTATGAAGCATTTGAAAGAATGGCCTTCTATGGAATAGCGTCAAATTTAGTGGTTTACTTGACAACCCAACTTCATGAAGACACAGTTTTATCAGTTACAAATGTTAATAACTGGTCAGGATCAGTCTGGATTACTCCGATAATCGGTGCTTATGTTGCGGATTCGTATTTTGGCCGGTTCTGGACATTTACAGTTTCATCTTTAATCTATGTCATTGTAAGTGATATATGTGTACATTTATGTATTTATTTATTTCCATTTTCCATTGAAGAAATAAGTGAGGTGATAATTAAAACTCTTTGAAATTGCATTATGAATGATACTATGCCACTTGTTTGGTGTATAATGGAGCTTACCTAATCCTAAAAGCCAATAGATTGCTGGATTATTGGTTGTGGGACCTGTTCCTGGCCTATGCTTTTTGGCTTAAAAGTGACTTTTAATTAGGTTCCATATGATTAATAATATCAAATAAATACAAAATTTGTATACTGCTGTTGATTCTTAATTTGAGTGATTGATTGAAAGTGACTTTATATTTTTGCACTAAATCAGATTGTAGAGTAATTTGTTATGACAACCATAAATTTTATTACGACTATTTCGTGTCGACAGGGCATGGTGCTTTTGACGATGGCAGTTTCGGTTAAATTCTTGAAGCCAACATGTGCAAATGGAGTGTGCAATAAGGCAACACCTTCTCAAATTGCGTTTTTCTACACATCGCTCTACATAATAGCAGTAGGCGCGGGCGGAACAAAGCCGAATATATCCACCTTTGGTGCAGACCAATTCGACGATTTCAATCCAGATGAGAAAAAACTCAAAGTCTCTTTCTTCAATTGGTGGATGTTCAGTTCCTTCACGGGTGCATTATTTGCTACACTTGGCCTTGTTTATATTCAAGAAAACGTAGGCTGGGGATTGGGATATGGAATCCCAACAGTGGGACTTATTGTATCTCTTGTCATTTTCTACATTGGCACTCCAATGTATAGGCACAAAGGAAGGAGGACAGGACACCCCGCCAGTGACCTATATCGGGTTATTGTTGACGCATATGCTAATAGGAAGCTTGTTCTCCCTAGCCATTCATCGGAGCTTCATGAGTTTGATCAGCAATATTACATCACTACCGGAAAACGACGAATCCATCACACAGCAGTATTCAGGTGAGCTAGTGTTTACCATACTTGGCTAAATATTAACGATACTATTGAACCACCACGATAAAAGTTTCTCGAGCACGTCCTTCACTTGGACAACTAATTCACTTCTTAAGCAAAGGCCTAGCACATGGGTGCATAATTTTTATAAATGAATGATGATGAGACTTGAACTCAAACATTATATGCTCTGTGAAATACAAGAGTTATCCCAAGTCCTTGGAAGCATTATTTTAACAAGGAATAAACTTACATAGTCTGAGTAAAGGAACGAAAGATAGGACAAGGAATACCAAAATCTTGAAAGATTCCTTAATAAAGATTCCATGTCATTAAAAATTGAAAAATGAAAGAAAAGGCTAGTAGAGGACCACCCCACCCCACCCCACCCCAGGTTGGGGGGCTTTCAAGTTATGAGCAGGACAACAATGGTGCCCTGCTTTTACTCTTTTTCAAAGAAATGATTCAATAAATATTTGCCATGTGCACCCTTTGAACAGTTCTTTCTATTTAGGATATCCGTGAACTGTCAGTGTCTTCCAACTACTCATAGGGATTTTTCGTGGGATGTCATCAATTCATTTATGTTGTTATATTTCTACACACTGCACATGGCAAACATAGCCATACATATGATGAGTGCGTCTAATTCAAAATTAGCAAAACAACTCTCAGCAACCCACTTTTTCTTTTTGACATTTTGGTCGAAAATAGTGAGTTCAGTTTATAAACTTGTAGTGCATGTTCGATACACAATATTGAATAAGATTGACTAACATGATAAACAAAATTTTAATTTTTTCTTTTCTTTCTTAATATTCTCACGTCATACTTTTGTTTATCTAAATTTTCATTTTCTTCGAAAATTATACTTTTATTGCTATTTTGTATTCATAATATTCAGAACAAGATAGTATTTTTGTTATGGAGGTCCCAAAAAATCATTTGTTGATTCCGTCTTCAAAATATCTTCGTTTTGGTGCAACTTGCTAGCACATTGATTCTATAGTAAATCCAATAGTTAGCGTTGGTTGTAACAAACGTAAAGCTAAGATTTTGCTCTTACAAGTTGAAATGGTCCATATAAATGATTAGAAAATGGGACCATACGTGACCTGCAAAGAATGGGCACTACATGGAGCCTGACTCACATAAGCAAACAATTTTTGGATGACGTGTGAAAAATTTGAGAACTTCAAGAACTTTTGGCAAGACTTGAACCGTTCCTTATAGCATGAATTTGACTTGTTCAAATTTATTAAAAGTTAGTTGTAGAGATAAAACAAGTTGCACTAGTATTTCTTTTTCAGTTTGCCCCAAATTTTGGAGAATAGCTAAACTTTTAATTCGAGCAATAAATGTGTCAAAAAATTAATCTCGACTCAAGATAATTATTAATTTTCGTTACATGTCTATTCTTGAAATGTGTCGAACAAGAAGGTGCCCTAAACTCAATGTTTCAATTTTTTAAAGTTAGTATTCTGTTCTCAGGTTCTTGGACAAGGCTGCAATTAAGCAAGAGGGAAAAGATAGAGAGCTAAGGGCACTGTGCACTGTGACTCATGTTGAAGAAGCAAAGCTGATTCTAGGAATGACCACGATATGGCTTGTAACCCTAATCCCTAGCACCATTTGGGCACAAATCTACACTCTCTTTGTTAAACAAGGCATCACTTTGGACAGGCATTTTGGTCCAAACTTCCAAATACCAGCAGCATCACTTGGGAGTTTCGTCACGCTCTCAATGCTCGTGTCCGTTCCCATATATGATCGGTATTTCGTGCCTTTAATGCGAAAGAAGACTGGAAACCCTCGAGGAATCACGCTTTTGCAACGACTTGGGATCGGGTTTGTGATTCAAATTCTTGCCATTGCAATTTCGTACGGCGTTGAAGTGAAGCGCATCCATGTTATTAAAGTGCACCAAATCCAACGGCCTGAGCAAATAGTTCCCATGAGCATATTCTATTTACTTCCTCAGTATGTTTTATTAGGGATTGCTGATGTCTTTAATGCTATTGGAATGCTGGAATTCTTCTATGATCAGTCTCCAGAAGACATGCAAAGTCTCGGGACAACGTTTTTTACAAGTGGGATTGGTGTGGGGAACTTCTTGAATAGCTTCCTGGTGACTATGGTGGATAAAACTACAGGGAGGAAAGGAGGGAAAAGTTGGATTGGGAAAAATGTGAATGATTCTCATTTGGATTATTACTATGGATTTCTTCTGATATTATCTGTCCTGAATTTGTTGGCCTTTTTTGGGGCATCAAAGAAGTATATTTACAAAAGGGAAGCAGTGGAAATAGAAGAGAAGAGTGTGCAAATGGAGGACAAACTCTTAGGCTTATCTCCATTACAAGCTTGAAACTGGAAATCTAAGTAGTCAACAAAGGGTTTTGTTGTATGCTAATTTCAACTTGAATATGTCATCCATGATAGCAATTGAAATGGTTAATTTGGTTTCCCGTGGAATATATGTTTAGTTCATAGTTGTGTTGAAGTAAAATTTAAAAGATTTGTATATATGATAATAATTTGTCTCTGAGTTAACTTCTCGTGTTGTAGGGTAATGTTCTTCGGTGGAAAAAAAGGTAAAGAATTTTATCAATTGGTTATTACACGACACTTTTCATCAACATTTTTGTTTCAGTTTAACCTAAATCGGGTAGTCACGATTCTTCTTAGTCGGAATTTATAGGAAAACTTTCACAAATTGCTCTAAATTGGGTCAAGTTTTGACAACTGGATACTATGAGTCAAGAATATTTCAATTCCAAACATTCTTCTTTCATTAAGACTTGTTAGTGGAGGAGTAAACAATAATTATAAATTTCTTCTCTTACAGCCAACATCTATTGAGAATAAGTTCTTGGCACTGAGAATTAAGACTTGGTGGTGGAATTTTTGCATAAAGAGACCCTAACCTAAGGCCTCTGTGCGCAATCACAGGTCTCCTCAACTTATTGTAGGGTGCTTGGAGCCATTTGGCATGAATTTTGAAAAGTTAAAATTTGTTTTTGGAATTAGAATACGTTTAAATAATTTTTATTAAAGTGTTTTGTTTTGACATTTTGACTAAAAATAATTTTTAAAGGAAGCCGACTCAACGTAGCTTTATCAAGAAGGTCTTCTACAAAAAATAAAAAGAATAGGAAAAGTTATGTAAAACATATCCTTGATAGATAATATTATTCCTTCCCGTATATGAAGAGTTAAAACACCCTTTATTCTTGATCTACATTTCAAATTTCTTTGTTTATTTTATATATGAAATTGGGAACTGGGCTACATGGTATTATTTGATTCAAATCTAATATATAGATTACATTAGTGATAATAAATAACATTACGTTTTTTTTTCTTGTATATGAAGAGTTAAAAACCATTTATATTTGATCTACGTATTAAATTTCTTTGTTCATTTTATATACAAAAATCAGGAATTGGGCTACCTGGCATGATCTATTCCAAAACTAATATGGGCCACTAGTCGTAGACCATTAGGACACAGGTTTGTACAAAAATTTCTTTGTTCAACAGTAAAAAATGCTACATAACCATGAAACTAATATATTTCTTAGGAATTGAATATTATATTTGATGTTGTTGATGGCTAAAAATGAAATGTGACGTTTAGATCAAATTTAGAGAAAAAAGTGTGTTTATTGCTAATGAAATCAGAGCAAAGTGTACAGTAATCAGCATAAAAGGAAGTAGTATTGGAAAATGCAATATTGCTTTCAAAGAGGTCTTAGCTTTGCTTTAAGGAGGGGACCATTGGTCCCTATTTATAGGAGGGAAGACTACACTACTTGGCTGCTTCATGTTATTTTCATCTACACATACGTCTTAGAAATGCGTGCCACTATCTAGAAATTCCTTACTTTGATTGATGGTTGAGGATGGCACATTGTCATCATTACACATAGACTTTAAGTTATGACATCATGTAATGATAACCTAATATTAAGTAATCATTGCTTGTTGGTAATTGGTTGGATAAGAGGGGCTAACGTCAAGGGTGGCGAGTGTGTCGTTAATGGAGTGTTTGACGGAAAGGTGTGACAATGTGGCAATGATTATGCATCATTATGTCTACAAATTACAGTGGTCGTTTGTCCAATTTGATCTTTCAACTAATGTGTCCAACCTTAAGATTAGAGTAGGCATAGTAATTTGAATATTTATTTTGATGAGGTGGGAGATCGGACTCCAACAGATGTGATATATATCTCATGTTTGGGAAAGCTTATAAATGCTTACGAGTTGGTAAAATTCTATTTTTATTCGCACAATTAATACGATTCATAACTTTTACTTATTGTTTAACCAAATATTTCTCGTCACGCACTACTTAAAATACATTTTACCATTAGCCAGTTACATCTTCGTTAAATATGTGTTGTTTTTATTATAAAGGAAAACCACTCCATAGCTGAAAAAGACAGTCATCAAAATTCAAGTGTCAGTTTAGAGAGGAAGAAACCGAGAGTAGAAAATTATGATTTTTACATGATGGATTAGGTAGTCGCCTTAAACACGCATACATTGCTATCAATAATTCTATTTTGATTTGCATGAATTTTACCATGTTCGACGTGATTCTCTTTCTAACTTTCTCATAATTTTTTTGATATGACTCATATAGATGAGCACGAACATTTTATCTCAACCATTTCTCACTTTCACTTGGTATACATTATTATTTCTCGACTATATATTCTAATATGATTGTGTTCAATCTTTATAATTTACTTCTACTACATTCTTGTTCATATAACCATTTTATTCTTCAAGAGTCGAGCATTGAATACGATAAACATAATATTCTTTAACCTTATAAAAATCTCCTCATACACAAAATTCATGTAGGACTTCTCAATTTCTTGCAACGAGCTCTATGCATTACATTCCTCTATCCCTGTAAACAAAGTAATATCATTGGACCGACACTTGTCGTACTTTGTCAATTGTCATGGTTGTAACTTGTCTTAAATATCTAATTTCAAGCTAAATATAATTGGATGGTAAAATACGGGAGACAATATTTTCATCCATCATTTTTATATGTATATATCAACTTTTCAAAAAAATAAATTCTATATTACAATTTTAATCTTATATAAATTTACTTAATTGGACAAAAATAAAATCAAATAAATATAAAAAAAAAGGCCTACGTTTTTCTTTTCTTATAGATTTTTGTGGCTACCTTTAAATAATTTTTTTTCGCCTGCTTCATTCTAGACTGGGAAACGATATACCAAGAGGGTGTTTGGTAGGGATTAAAATTAGATTTTTAGTAGATTGTGATAGAAGTTTTTGAATTGAAATATGTTGTTGAAAAGTTGTAGGATCCATAAAAAATGTGGTTAATATTGATTGTTTGACTTTGACTTAGATTAAAATATTTTAATTTGTACCAAACAAGCCCTAAACATTTGAAAATGTGCAAGCTGTGTTCTAACATTGTGATGTATGACATCTAAAGAGATTACTTGGAATAATTACATATATCTCTATCAAATTTAGTCCCCTCTACTGCCAAAACATAGTGTAGCAGGGGTATTGGGATAAATATACGTAAAAGAAGTGAGGATATATAGTGTTTAAATGAATGAATTTAATAAGGATAATGTTTGAAAGTAACGTGGACGAGTATATAATACTTTTTAAAATTTTTAATAGAAATATATTTAGAGAGATAAATATATAAAAATGGTGAATGAAAATAGTTGTTCCCTAAAATATGTCGAAAGTTCAAACTGCATAATTGACAAAATATATCATTAATTAATTAAAGCGAGAGCAGTTCACCTAACCGGGAGAAAACGGGGGGCATTTATGTTTTAAGTTGATTTCCTTTCGTTGAAACGTGAGGTAACAGCCAAAATGCGATTATTTAAAAATCAGTTTCACGACTTACGAGGTAAGCAACGAAACTTGGGGATTAATCGACGTGACATAACGAATTTTGTCACGACAGACCGACATTATTCGCTACTCGTCTTTCTAAAAGAAAAAACTAATTGAACCATATGTTTCATGGTCGGGTGGTTTTTGCGCTGCTCGGACATCATTGAACCAAGCCGACTCGATTATTCCAAAATCAAGTTCTAACGTACGATAAAAGATGGTTTTATAAAGTAAAAATCTCAACTTAAAAATTAACCGTTGAACATAGTAATTAGTGAATTCTAGCATGAAAGCCTATATATTCTGTTGGTACTTTTTTTGGTGGGGTTGGTAAATATACGGTCAAAAGAAAATAAATATAAAAGAAAAATCAATATCGTTAGTTGAATTATAGAATGTGTTTATCCAATTTCCTTTGATATTAGGATTGAGTTACAAATGGGTTTCAAGTCAATGAAAACATTCAAAGTAGTTGGTTGATTGAATGCTTTTGAACTAAATTAAGATTAAAGTCAAAAAAGTTGGTTATGAAAGTTCGTGTCTTGCATGAAGTTTGATATTCGCTTAATTAGTGCCTGTAAATTAAGTTACATTTTTTGTAACACGTGTAACATACACGTATCTATTACAATCACTATCGAAATTAATCACCTCCACTAACACCACCACCACCGTCACCTGATAATCATCACTTGACCCAAACCACGAACTCCCCCACAACACCACCCTCAAAGAACCCAAATTGTCAACCGTACTTTTTTCGTATGAGTTAAATTGTATACGACTAGGCCTTTGTTTGGCCTCTCTTTTTGAAATTCATCATTTTATGATATCCAAAACTTTTAAACCATACGTTTTACTAACTTTTATTAAAATCTATAAAAATCTAATTTTTATCCAAACCAAAGAGGGGCTAGATATGGAATTTTTATCCACACGTTTCTCTCCCTAATTATATCGAGTCCAATTTAGTGTTGTAAATAATACCTATTATCTAGCCACGAGATCATATTAAGGAGAATAATTATATTCAGTACAATTTTTTTTGTTAAAAAACACATTTTAATTGCAATGCATTGCTCATTTTCATAGTCATATTTCCAACTTTTTTTCATCAAAATCTTTTCATAAAGCACTATTAATTTCCACATTTGTCCCATATAACGGTTTCAATTGAAAAGTTTGTAAGGATGGTATAAAAAAATTATTTGTCTCTCATACTTTAGATAACTGAAATAAAAATAAATAAAACAGTTTGCAAAGTTTTTTTTTTTTCCCCTCATTTCATTGCAAGTTAAAAGAATATTTGGATGAGATAAGATGTTCAAATTGATTGAATGTTAAAGATAAAAATGTAGAGGACTTGAGCAATTATTGAAAACTTTCATTAAAGTTAAAACGTAGTGCAAATAATAACGTTATAAATATAAAAAGCATGTCTAGGCACGAAACGTGTTCGATGCCCCTTGCCTAGAACTTAGGCATGTGAAAAGCAGTCAATTTTTCTAGACACATTTCTTGGAGAATTGGACCTAGTAATCATTGTGGACCTAGACACTAAAATAAAAAAGTTAATGACTATTTTTTTATATACCAATTTATCTCTCGAAACATTGACCAAATTAATGTTAAATATATTATTTAAAGTTATGGTCCATTTAACAGTAGTTTAATACTTTATATTTATATAATTTTTTGGCGCTAGATATTTTTTTTTTTAAATTTGATAATCAGTCTTAAGAGTTAAGACTCTCCTAATTATTCAAAAAATAAATAATAGTATTAATCATTTGTTATGTTTAGTATGATTATTTTATTAATTTAATAACGTTAGAAAAATAATATTTAAAATTAAAAAAAATGCATTTTTACGTCTAAATTCGTAAAATTTGGAGATTTACCTCACGGCTAATCATACTGATAATGATTTTTAATGTCCAAGTAGGAAGTCATAAACTAAAATATCCTTGTAAATACATAAACAAATGGAAGCTTCTAATGTGAATGTGAATATTACAAGTCAAGGGCTAGTATTCATACAAAATAAGAATAACCTTTGATCTTAATCAACTGGAAAAATCGGGAACAAGCCTTCAAACTGACTAAAAATCACTTGAATAAAAAAAAAAAAATCAAACAATTATATGGTTCAACCGTAAAACTAATTGACCCATTACCCATTTTACCGACTAACTTATTTTTAAATTAAGAAGAATATGGAAGCTTCATAGGCCCAATTACTAAATAAGGCCCAAAAAGTTGCCTTTAATTTTTCCTACAATGTTTATAACTGCTTTCTGACATTTCATTTTACTCGCTGTTCGATGTGGGATTGTTGATCCCTTCACGTTCAATTTTTTTAAGTTTTAAGTTTGATTACTTTAGAACAATCCGCTATTTTATTTGAAAAATTGTATAAAAAACTTTAAAGCCAAAAAATAAATTATGCCTCTGTTTGAACCTCATTTTTTCAAGAATACATTTTTTTTAAAATTTATCTTCAACTATATATTCTCTCATAAAATACTATCCCGTAATACATTTTACTCCAAAATGAGGATCAAACAGATTCTAATTCGTGAATTTCAATATTTGATTTCCTTTTTCATTTCACCTCTATTTTCTTCTAGAGTGTGTGTTTTGACAGGTCGACCCGATTCGACCTTTTGACCTTTGATCATTTCATTTTTCTGTATCAATGACCGGTTTTGAAAACATAATTTATCTTACTACCTAAACCACACACACACACACACATACATATATATATATATACACTTAATCACGATAAGTCAAATTCTTACTAATATCAGGAAAAGTCCTCTGGTCCTTTTATCTCGTAGCTGGTCTTCACCAGATTATTATACTATTCGGTAATTTCAATTTAATATTGAGTCACTTTTCTCGACAAAGTCAAAAGCAAACTCCACATTCAATTTACGCGGATCTAGCTTTATAGTTAGCAGCTTTCTTTAATCAATCAAATCATTGTTTTGTTTAATATTTAAATAAAAAGACTTCTGACTAATGTTCTTAGGAAATCATTTCCATGTCTTTAGTGATAATTGTGATATTTTACTAATAATTTGTATTATAATTCTTTTATGGCTTTGTTTGACTCACATTATTTTTTTCATTCTCATTCTTCTATTATTTTCAATAATATATTTTTAATAAAATAATATTTTTCATCGCATCAATAACTTTTCCTTCTTTTTCAATCACATATTCCCCATCAAATCACTTCAAGAAAATGTATTCTCTCATTTTAATATGCACCAAGCACATATATAGTTCAATAGCTCGTGTAGTATCTCTTACGATTTTTTGTAACTGAATAATAGCTAGTCTTGTTCTTTTGTATTCGTAAACATGAATGTTATACAAAATTATCACGTTCCTTTGTGCTCCTAGGAGGGTATGATTAACAAATAATCACATAAAACATTTTAACATGAACCGCAATAAAAAATAAAATAAACTTTTTAAAAAAATCTGGGATTATGGTTATAATTAGTTCTTTCTTTCTTTTTCTTTTTATTTTATTTAAATGGGATGATATATTCATCATTTCACAATTTTTAATTGAGAAAATAAATGAAAAATGACATTTTGCACGATGAAATGTGAAAATGCCAAAAAATGAAAGGTAACGACGTTTCCCACAACAATAGTGAAAGATAAAGACATTATTATGTCTTAATTACCCATAGTATTATAGAGATGTCTAGAATATTATCTATAATAAGGTTGCAATCATCTTATATACAATTGATTGTCTAGAAAAAACATTGGTTAAAAGAAGCAAGAAGTTGGCTTTTACTTCGTCAAAGCTTTGGAAAGTTGAAATGCCATGCAATATAAGTCTACGAGTTAGGTAACCGGCCGAGGCTAAAATACCTAGAGAGAGCAGTCCACGACTTGCCTATATATATACATTAGATTTCTCCTTACAATGTGCACAACACACTTTCTACTTAATTCTATTACTTAGATTGTTCTTCAAATTTAATTTCCAATGGGCCTTTTCAAGAATGCCATTTGTTTGGCTATACTTGTTCTGTTAGTGGCAAACTCGTCAGCGCAACTTTCCACTAATTTTTACTCAAAATCTTGTCCAAAACTTTTTTCCACAGTCAAATCTGCTGTGAACTCTGCAATATCGAAAGAGGCTCGAATGGGCGCCTCTCTCCTACGCTTATTCTTCCATGATTGCTTCGTCAATGTAATTTTCTTATTACAGCTTTCATTCACTACATCTATTACTTTATATCAGCATCAGAAATACAAAGTTAATGGCAAATTAGCGAATAAATACCAAATTATAGGCAACAAGTGGCATGCAACGAGTTTTTGAATAGCCCACAAATTAAATATACCTAATGTTATGATTTTGTAATGAGCTTATAATACACATCTTACATCCATAATTTATATAACTTGATATGGACATCTTTCCAGGGATGTGACGGGTCAATTCTCCTCGACGATACTTCTTCCTTCACCGGAGAAAAAACAGCAATTCCAAATCGTAATTCTGCCAGGGGATTTGATGTTGTTGACAACATCAAATCTGCTGTCGAGAATGCTTGCCCAGGAGTGGTATCTTGTGCTGATATATTGGCCATTGCTGCTCGTGACTCTGTTGTCACTGTAAGTTGGGCTACAAAAAAATTATATGCACACTTCAAAAATTACGTTCATTCTTTAGAGTATATACACATTCGAGTGATAAGAGCACTTTTATCAATTACAGAATATAGAATATTTATGGTCGAATAACAATATATAGTATGTCCGATCCTAATTGCAGCTTGGAGGGCCTAATTGGAACGTAAAACTTGGAAGAAGAGATGCAAGAACAGCTAGCCGGGCTGCTGCAAACAATGGCATCCCCCCTCCAACTTCAAATCTTAATGCTCTTACTTCAAGATTCAGTGCTCTTGGACTTTCCACCAAGGACCTCGTTGCTTTATCTGGTCTCTACTCTTTACCAACCATTTTCTTACCTTTATTAATCTCCTTATATATTCAACCTTTTTAGATGTGACGCCATCCATTTATAAAAATTGTACAAACATAACTCGATATATGCTTTTGCAAATCCTGCAGGTTCTCATACAATTGGACAAGCAAGATGCACCAGCTTTAGGGCTCGCATATACAATGAAACCAACTTGGATGCTTCGCTTGCACGTACTAGGCAAGGAAACTGTCCAAGAGCCAGTGGTTCCGGGGACAACAATTTGGCACCTTTGGATCTTCAGACTCCAACCAATTTTGACAACAATTATTTCAAGAACCTTGTGAATCAGAGGGGACTCCTCCACTCCGATCAACAGCTTTTTTTAAGCGGTGGATCCACCAATTCATTCGTCTCAACATATGCCAACAATCCACACACCTTCAACTCTGATTTTGCCTCCGCCATGATTAAAATGGGGGACATTAGTCCCCTCACAGGATCAAAGGGGGAGATAAGGAAGAACTGCAGAAGGATTAATTAATGTATAATTTGGTTTTGTCTAAGTTATTACAAATGTTTTTGTTTGAGTTGGGCCCTCGAGGTGTTTTTTTATTTAGCTCTAGACTTACTTTTATGTGAAGATTTGGGACCATTTCGATAGAGTGCTTTTGTATTAAGTTCGTGAATGGACTTCATCCTATGACGTTTTTAATAAAAGACCCAATTATGATTTCTCATGCTTTGAGCTTTCGAAAGTACTTGAACAGTAACATAACCAAATTATTCACAAAAAATACAAATAAAATCTATATTAAAAAATAAAAAATAAAAATTGGTACGTATTATAAGGATGTGTCTTCAAGAATCTTTCTTGTTTTTATTCCATGCTTTACATTTTTTTTTTCAGAGCTTAGATTTTGTTTAATTGGATTTGGACATTATATAAATTAAGAGTCAAATCCACTCCCAAACTATCTTCTCACAAGCTATCCCCCCAATTAAAATATGACATCTCACCCTAAATATATACACCACCAAATTTTAAAAATTCAGAATTTAATGGCCGAATTTTCACATTTCTCGACTACTATATTTTAGTTATTCGGAATAAAAACATATTTTGCATGAAAAATTAAAAAAAAAATTATATATTAAAATCATAAATCACACCCTATATATTGCATTATATATCAGTTTACATCACTTTTTCTAATTTCACATAGATGAAGCGTTAATTCTTTAATTTCAACCTAAAGTTACTAGGATTCCGTGAGGGTCGTGCCTCGAGTCAACGCTTAATATAGGATGAAATCTTGTGATGTAATTTGTGTGTGAAATGTGCGAGATTCATGGTGTGTTTGTCTCCCATTTTGGGAAGAAAAATAGAGTAATGAATAGCATTTTTTGAAAAATGTGTGGTTGAAATTTAAAGTAATTTTATTGGTTTATGTGTAGAATATTTTATTGGGTGAATGCGTGGTGGAGAATTTTACTGAAACAAATAATGTTTTGAAAAAATGGTTAACAAACATGGACTTAATAGAATTTCTCATAGGTACTTCCACTCGCGATTTTTAAACACTGATTTTTTATTTAATAGAAATTTGTTTTACAATACATTTGATATGTTGCATAATATATTTTAAGATATTCAAAAGTTGTAGTATGATATATTATATAATAGGTGTTGTTTGTAGTTAAATTTATTCTGCAACACGGAAAGTTTGTCACGTCATTATTTGTGCAACGATGTAAGTTGTTGCCTAATTTATTTCGTGATTATTTATATGTCGCATATTCTATTTTACAAAATGTAAAATTGTTGTCTAAATTATTTTGTTGCATAATTCTATCTAACAAGTTTTTGTAGTTAAATCTATATTACAACAAAATAAAAATCTATCCCATCATCATTCGTGCAACTTTTAAATGTAAAAAAATTCATATTGTTGTCAACACAATGGATAGAGATCAAGGTATTATTTACAGACTTAGTTACCTCCAATATTAAAACAAATAAAAAATAAATTATACTGCTAGTTTGTGTTCATATATCATTGCGCTTCTAGCAAAACATTTTAAAAAATGACAAACTTTCTAGGCCACAAGAACAACCAACGGCCTCAAAGAAATCTCCAAGGAAGTAACACCGATTTATTGTTACTCATTTTGCTCTAGTCAATTTATCCTCCAACATGGCATGCAGCAGAAAAACTAGAGTATTAATGCTTGAAAACCAGGGTAACGTTGTTTAGCAAACCAACAGTTTTCATTTGAAACAAGGAACATTTACAGTCTTCTGTTCCAAAGTTTAGATATCTATCACCACCTTTCCTGAATTTTCCCTAATTTCATAAACCAACAAAAACAAGAATCAAAAAACATAAGAAAAATATGATATACTAACTAATACCAAAATTTGTTGGAAAAAATCATAAAATTTTGAAGAACACAATAAAATCTGAACTTTATAACCACAAAAGGTAGAATAAACTAAGCCAAATACCAAAGGCAAAATTAGCATAAACCAGTTAGAAATTGAAGCAAAAAACCTAATATAATTGTGGAGCAAAGATGAATCACCTTAGGGCTAGGCGTAGATTGGTCGGTGGTGGTGAGTTGACCTGCGGTGAGTGCAATGGTGGACATAAATATTTGGAATTAGATGCATAATCAAACTTGTAAAAAAGTTGTGAAAAATCAAAACATTCAATGTCTTATTATAGCAATAGTGTTGCCCACAAAAGAAGATCTAAATATGACAAAAGTTGAAAGAAGAATAAGAATCAAGAAATCGTTGTCAAAAATAAGATGCCATGTAAGTAGAGAATTGCTTTGCTCTAAATAGTCAACATTCTTAGTGTTTAGGTTCAGCTAAAGAAGATATAATATGATATTAGAGTGGCACGAGTAAATAAAAAGATGCTACAAGAAGGGTATGCAATCATAAAATGTACACTGAGTTAAATTTAAAATGCATGTCCTACAACACTTCTATTACTAGTTGAAGAATAAAGGTTCATAAGGTGACACTAACTCAAATTGTTCCTTTTATACCAAAAATAAAAACGATAGAACATGTATAGAAATTATGGGATGGATAGAGGTATACCTCTATAGAACTTTACAATGATTGTTATAAAGTGCTTTCTATAATATTGTTTCTCTCTAAATCAATAAAATTCACAATCAATCAAATTAGTGATCAAGTAATTGAGAAGATATTAAATCCTATAACAATCATCCAAGAATATAGGGTGAAATTAGGGCATCAAATTATCGAGTTAATATTAAAAACTTCATAATAATGGTTTATCAACGTCTTCATAATTAAAACATTAGCCTAGCATTACAAAATTGCAAGAAAACGTGTTTAATTGTATAAACATTACTCAAATTTTAAATTGATGAAGAAGAAGATTGATCTTGAAATCTTGAATCTTTTCAATGGTTTCTCAATGAATCTTCAATATATCTTCTTATTTTCTCTCCAAAAATCAAGGTTGAAATTCCAATTTCTTGAAAACTTGCCTTCAATTCTCACAAAAACAACGGATTGACCTTTCTTTTATGATTATAATATAAGAATAATGGTGTATGAGACATGTGCTTCAATATCTGCCCACGTTTTGTATACATAAGGTGAAATTAGGTATAAAAAAATCACGTCTAAATTGGGTTCCAAAGAGTATCAATCGAATAAGAAAAGTTGCTTTTACATTGCACATTGTTATGTCTCTGCGCAACCGTAAGTATTTTTGCCATAACTTTCTCATATGATATTTAATTGAGTTGATTCAAAATACGTTGGAATATTAACTCAGAAGGATACAATAGTTTTATAAATATCATTTTTTCAATTCGAACATTTACTAGGTCAAAAATGGGTATTCAAATAAAAATTTGGAATATAACTTGTATAGTTGGAAGTTAATTTGTAAAAATATTTTGATTATATTTCACCCATTTTGATTTCTATTTGCATCTAATTGACTCCTAGCAATCTCCAGTTATTGTTTTATGATCTGAATCAACCATTGAATATTTATAATTTGGTCTCCAAACTTTTGATTTCACCATTTTTTGCCAATTTTCATTTCTTCTTTCAATTTAGCTTCTATCATTGAGTTTTACTTAATAAACGAAATATACAATAAATTAAACTGTAATGAGTAAAAAGAACTGTTAAATGTCTATATTTT
>CAIGRN010136513.1:0-14047 GCA_903798345.1 Fraxinus anomala
AGGTGGTGTTGGTCTTGGTCTTGGTGGTGGCAGGTTGCGATTTTGTGTGGTTTATGTAGTGGCGGTGGTTACTGTGGTGGCATCTAATCTCAACCCATCGATCCTCGGCGGTCGGCACAAAACTTATTCCCTCTGATGGCCACGGCGGCACGTCAGGAGAGCACAACGGTGGAAGTGGCAGTGTGGTGATGATTTTGTAGTGGTGGTTCATGGTTGGCAGTGTGGTGGTGATTTTGTGATTTAGTGGTGGTGGTTCATGGTTGGTGATTTTGTGGTGGTGTTGGATTTAGTGGTGGCAGCTTTGTTGGTGGTAGGGTTGTCGTGTGGTGGTGGTGTATCTCACGGGGTATGTTGGATCTGATGGTGACGGTGGCGGTGGTTGGCTTGGGCACGATGTTGTGTGTGGTGGTTGGTTTGGGGTGGTGGTGTGCGGTCAAGGTGATGATTATGATTGGAGGTGAAAATGGGTGTTGGTTAATTTGTCACCAACCATTTTGTTATCTGTTACCTAAAAATTATATAATATTTGACCGCGAAAGAATTTGTGAGTCTGTGACCAATTGATTTTGAAATATGTGACCGTGTGACCTATAAATTCTGATTTGTGACCAACTGATTTTGAAATCTGTGACTGACTAATTAATTGTGACCTACAAATTTTTTTATCCTCGACTATTAAATAATCTGTGACCAACAATTTGGAAAATTGTGACCATAATATATTTAATTAATTAACTAATACTTGATTTATGAATTTTAAAACTTAAAACCTGAATATTGATATGCCTTGTTCCAAACACCTGAGATTTGAACTCTTTCCTCTTTCTTTCGATAGATATACTATCAAAGAGCGTTTATTAGATCACCTGTGTGGCCTACCATAGAAATTGGAAGAACCCGTAGAGAATATGATTAGAGAGGATACTGCTTTGTGAAAAATGCCCTAATTTCCACCCCCACCCTTTTTCTCAACCCTAAATTATCTTAATCGAAATAATTCGACCCTAATTTTCCCAATTTCCCTGTCTTATACACCTGTATTCTGTTTCTTCCTTTACCTTTCGCGTTTATTGTTGAAAACAGAGACTGTGAAGCAAAACTAGTTAGTTTTTGGGGGAAAATTAATTTTTCAAATGGATGCCAAGGATATTTTGGGATTACCCAAAAATGCATTACCAATACAAGAGAAGAAGTCCAAACCTCCGAAAGAAACTCAAAGAAAACCTGATGGAATTTCACGCGAGGTGTTTAAGCGTTCTTCTACATTTTGTTATGCGCATGAATGGAACTTTTTGGGATGCGAATATAATTGTGGGAAATATTGTAGGTCTATGCACTTACGGGCGGATTAGCGCCTCTCATGCCTTCCGTTGATGTGAATCAATTGAAACGAAAAGCACAATCTGAGAATGAGAAGGTTAGTGTTAGTCTATGTTTAATTGCAATCAGCTTATGGCTATTGTCAAATGTAATTTGGTTTTTTTTTTTTCCTTTTTTTTTTTCAGATTACATGGAAATGGCTTCCCTTTACGAATTCTGCCAGGAAAGACAACTTACAGCTTTACCATTGGGTATGTTTCATGCAATTGTAGGATCATTTCTGGAATTGTTAGGCATACAACCTTAACAAAATTTTGAGCTCTTGCATTTATAGGTTAGAGTTGTAAATGGTGTTCCGCCTACAGGTGATTATTCATTTGCGAAGTATAACAAGGTACAAGAACAAAAATTATGTCTATGGGAGGATCATACTTATATTAGTTCATAATTTGCATCCCCATCTCTATTTCTAGTGTCACTGAAATTTGTTAATTTATTTGGTGTGCAGTCCGTTGACGTGATCAAGTACACTGATGAGGAGTACGAGAAGTACCTGGTGGATCCTGTATGTGTTCAGAATTTAACTTTGCTAGCATGGTGGTCATGGGATTTTTGTTGATTAAGTTTTAGAGTGAAAAGGATACATAGCACATGTTTTTGTGGTATTTATAATTGCAACTCGAGAAAAACTTTCTGCATGAAAACCTCAGATGGAAGATGTTTAGTTTGTATTATCATTGAAACGTGTCACTAGATTTAAATTAACATCTACAGTGAACATGTCCCAATATGATGGACCCTGCAGCACTGTTTGTAGTATTTGTTCTAGCAAATACTTTTATTATGACAACCCCACTATGACATTATTCACTTTGGAGATGAATTCATACTTGGTCACTAGATTTGAAGTAGAATCTGCTGGGATTTTGGCCCATATGATTGCTCTCTCAGCATTATTATGCTCAATGTTCTAGCTTTCTCAGTTTTATCTTATGCCAATCCCTTTCATGTGTTATCACGTCTCAGGTCCTTACTGCTCTGTTTACTTTCAATAGGCATGGACTAAGGAAGAGACAGATCATTTGTTTGATATGTGTGAGCAGTTTGATCTCCGCTTCATTGTGATTGCTGATAGATTTCCATCATCAAAAACTGTGGAAGAACTGAAGAATCGGTTTTACAGTGGTATTACTATCTTGTCTTACTGATTTGTTCCTTCTTTTCTGGATTGTCTGACGTTCATAGTAGGCTGCACATCTTTACATGGGCACATTCATTTCTGAGAGACGGGGGGAGGGGGGTGAGAGAGATGACTGTAATTTGTGTTATTTAATCATGTGATTTTTGAGAAGTTCTGGTGTTTATCTTGATTTCGAGTGTGCAGTATCTAGAGCTATCTTGATTGCTAGGGCTCCGTCTCCTGGTGATGTTGTTGGGCACTCACTTGTTAAGGTATGGCATTATCCCCTTGTACCACTGTCTCTTGATGTTTAAAATCCAGCCTTTTTGTGAGAATAAGTTCAGCTTTTAGTATGGAGTGTGCATGTTCTGGCAAAATCTTTGATATTATAAATTTTTCAAATAATCTAGGAACCTTATAATCTCTCTCAAGAAATTGAACGAAAACGTGCATTGTCAATGGTGCTCTCTCACACGAAGCAGCAGGAGCGCAAAGATGTTGAGGTTTGAAATCTGTTTCTGTATCTCCCTAGTGACCTAAACAGATGATAGGGGAAGAACATATTTGTTTTCCATTACATGTATATGTGACTCAGCTTTTTCTGTTTGTAGGTTCTTGCTGAGGCGAAAAGAATAACTGAGGCCCGGAAGGCTGCGAAGGTCAGCTTCTCCCCTCCTCCCCCACTGAAAAAAGGGAAAAAGAAAAGAAACAAAGAAATCCCACTTCCCTGTCTGTCTGTCAAAGATGTGTCAAAGAATGACACTTGAATATTGTGAAGATGGTATTGTAACACATTGCGTTTATGTGAAATATAGGCTTATTTTGCTGACGGCGCACTTGCCTTTTAATGAGCTTTATTATAAAGTGTAGTTTTTTATAAGATAGGCTTATTTTGATGATGACGCTCTTTTATTGAATACTACATAATTGTGTTAAGTCTGCGCTCACCATCATTTCTTTGTTATTTGTACACTTGTATTTGCGTTAACATAAATTTTCTTCTTCTTCAGGCTGCAGAAGAGCCTGAGCTTCCAGTCATGGCAGACGCTGGCCATGATGTTACTGATAGGGCTGCTGTTGCTGGCGATTCTGTCTCTCCTCAAAGCACACAGTTTCCTTCTGCTACTATAGCCAATCCAGTCTCAGAAACTGCTTCAGTTGTAGCTTCTCTTCGCATGGTATGCCAGAAATCAGATTTATTGTGTTATATCCATCTTAAACTTCCTCACTTTTATCCTCTTGTTTATTTTGGTTTCACTACTTAACAAATTTACGAACAAGCTTATGCTTCTTTCTGTTCATTTGCCATGTTTGTTCATTAGTATTCCTTGATGCAGGACAATCCTGTTCCAAATAGGATTTCTTGTTTTCTCTCTTTTTCTTTCTTCTTTAGAATACTTCTTTTTCTTTCTTGACTAGAATAGGATTTTTTCTTTCTTTCTCGACTATAACATGAGTATCTTGTATGTTTTTATGTATATGTCCTACTAAAATCCTAAAAAGGAAATAAATCATAATCTAAAAAGAAAGAAGAAAAATCCTATTCTAAACAAGAAAGAAGAAAAAGAGATAAAACCCTATTATGAACTGCTTGTGCATGCGTGCTTATATGTAACATCTTTGTCTCTTGTCCTCATTTTGGTCCTTTGTGCTATTCTTGGACTATGACTTTGGCCTTTTGCGTTACTGATCAACAAATTATGCAGCTGCAAGTGTACTTGAGATCTTACGCACACGAGCAAATGGTGCAAGCTGCAAGTTCGTCAGCAGGACTTCGGACTATCAAAAGGGTTGAGCAGACTTTACAAGATCTCGGGGTATGTATCTACTCCTTACACTATTAAAAGTGGTTTTTGTTCACTTTGTCCTGATAGTTGATGTTATATAGGTGTGATAGGGAACAATTTTCTTTTACAATCTAGAAAGCGCTGATCATGAAGTTTGTGCTGATGTGCTTATATCTGAACTTGTTGAAGAGAAAAATATCAGGGAGAATTAGTGTTTGTATCTACTGCTTCGGACTATTCAAAGTGGTTTTTGTTCACTTTGTCCTGATAATTGATGTTATATTGGTGATAGGGAGTAATTTTGTATTACAATCTAGAAAGCTTGTGCTCATAGGCTTGTACATAAACGTGTTACAGAGGAAAATATCAGAAAAAAATTATTTAATGAGTTTCCTTTACCTGTAGATTATTAAGCGTATCTGTTGAAATATTGTCTCCAGTCAAAGACTTCGTCAGCTTTCATGGTTATTATTTTTTAACATTGGGAACCAAGAGCATGTTTGGGAGTGCTTAAAAGCTCTTTATAAGCTCTTCCAGACATGCTTTAAGTCTAGTTTATCTGACCAATAACTATACCTTTTGAATCTCTTATTTTCTAAAACTTGAGGTGGTTTTTGCCCTTGCTTAAAGCTTGGGCAAGTGACATCCATGACTGAGGGAATTGAGTTTTCAAAATTTTGGACTTCTTTAGGAGGAAATGAACCTGCCTAATGATTTTTATATACCTCTAATACATCTGTCTCCTCTGGATGGATGAAAAACCCATGCACCCATTTTTCAGGTGAATTTGAAACCAAAGGTTCCCACCAGGGCCGTATGTACAGAGCATCTTGAACTAAGAAAAGAAATATTGACTCTCTTGAGTCTTCAGAAACAGGTAATTCTTCCCGAGTGTTATCTCAATTATTATCTTTTTCTTCTTGATAAATTACATTCCAAATTCCTTGTAATTCTTTTGTTATTGATCAGAAAGTCTACCTCGTTGAGTCGTTATAACAGCATTGACCTTTATTCTTTCGTCTATTTCAAATTTTCGTTAGACTTGAGCATCATTATTCCTGTATGCTGACTTTCGTTTTTAGTTATCCTACCTTTTAGAGTGATTAACTGTCCTGCCTTGTAGTGTTTTATGTTTCTCTTCCAGTTGTATTTCTGTTGTTGTACTAGGTTTTAACTTTTAGTTTGTTGATTAAGAAGTATATGCTGGCTGATCTTAGTCCAAATTTGGCAACTGAGTGAAGACCCCGAAGGTGGTTCTTTAGTTGTCCAATTTTTTGTAGATTCCAGCAAAACAAGATTCAAGTTGATTTTATATAAGAATGGGTTGATTTAACCTTTTTTTTTCACTTTTATGAATAAGCTAACTGGAGTTGCGTCTCACCTGAGCTTGTCAAAGTAGATGGTAATAGTTTCTCTCATGGATACTCACCTTTACAAGGTCTGGGTTCAGTACTTGATCGACAGAAACCAAATTGAAATAACTCATGTTTGTACAATAGTACTGTCCACTGATAGACCAGGGTTAAATAGATCTAGACGAATTTTGATATAAAACATGTCACTTCATTAGATTTTCAGTGTTTTAGTTCACATTCAAAATAGTTTCAATTTCCTTGCTATTAAGTGACTTGGGATGCAAGATTTTGCTTCGTCAAGATGGGGAAAAAGTCTCAATATCATGTTCCCAACTTCCAATTAAAATTTGCAGCTAGGCTTGTTTCAATTTGATATATATTTCTTCTTGCACGTTACTCTTTTTGGATTATCAGTTGCAATACAAGGAGGCAGAAGGTTCATCATATCGCGATGGTTCATATGCTGAAACTCCTGGTACACCACCACCTAAGGTTGGTGACATGTTTTATTTCCCCCATTAATCATTAATCACGGTAGAAAAAAATTTCTTTTCATAAGATTATAACTGCCCGACCTTTTCTTTAACAGCATCTGCAGCGTGCTGCAGATCTTGATCGAACATTTACTCCTGATTCATCAAGTTTTGGAGGTAATAATAAGTGCTAGTGGCATTTAATGATGTCTTCTGCTGTTCTTACTTTTCTTTCTCTGTATTTTACCATTTATTCTTCACGGCACTGCTTTTTAGCATGGATTTGATGTGTGATTTGATTTTAGGGGAAAGAGTTGGTAAAAGGGACCTGAAGCGTAAGGTATACTCCTTTATTAGTTATGTTTGTTATTTATTTTTTCATCTCTTCCAAATTTTTTTGACAATTCTACTAATTATGCATTGACAAGTCTACTAAAAATGCATTTACCGTAAAATTGGTTCTGAAGGGACCTGGAAGATCAGAAGCTCCTTCATCTCCAGCTCAGTCCAAAAGACCCCGAAAGTACAAGGCATCAGATTGATCGTATAGAAATTTTTGTTCAATGCCTTATTCGTGCATTTATTACACTTCCTATTTCACTTAAGAACATGTATTGTTGAGTCATGATGCAACACAATTTTTCCTAACTTACACGTCTCTAGGGAGTATGATGAGGGAGCTCTGTTTCAGCAGCTTGTCTTGTCTTGCTTGCTTCCTGGAGGAATCGAAGTAAAGTGGCCACCAATACGCAATTCTTAACAGAATTAACGAGTTGCTCGTCTGATGGTTCTGTTTCCATAGTGAAAATATTTTCATAAAGTTTTTCTACAGAAGGATGTTTAGCAGCCTAGTTGGCATTCCTTCTGTAAGCTTTTCCAAATGTAAATAATTTAAGACAATTTCTTTGGCTGTGATCAGGAATCTCAGCATTTGTTTGTCCTTGATATTTCAATGAATTATGGAAAATTTACACAGGAATCTCAGCATTTGTTTGTCCTTGATATTTCAATGAATTATGGAAAATTTATGTTTGAATTTTGTACATTTGCTCTTTTCTTGAAATTGTTTTATCTCACGGAGGGATCATAAGATATGATCAGTAGCCTAATGGGGAATGTATATGCTCCTATTTATCAGTGTATCTGTTTCTTGACTTTGATTTTATGCTTCATACAGTTCCTTGCTATAAGAATCTCAATAGGATCCCCGTGTATTCTATCGCACAGATGATCTTACATGGAAAGAGTTGCAAGAGGAGCACAACGAAGTTACCCATTTTGAATATTTGTTTGTAAGATTAGCAATCTCCATCTGAATGCGATAAGATGACTGGATGATTATTTGTTTGTCAGAACTCGTAAAAGATCGCTGTTGTGCGTCCATTGCTGCATCATACAATTAGCTAATTGTCAATAGTGCATTCATTGCAACTCAATGCCATCACTGGGTGAAAATTTTGGCCAAAACATGGGACTGCAAATTTGAACCCAGGACACTAGGCACAAAAGAAATAATCACATCGTGAATAGTCATCATCTCTAGAATAAAAAGCATCCAGATTGGCTTCGGTCACCCTTGCACACAAGAGAGCACCACCACCATTCACAGGTTCACGAATGCACTAGCACAAGCTCGCATGCTCACAAACAGAGATGCAGAGGGATGCGCAAGTAGAATTACTTAAGTTGCCAAAAGTAATTAATTTATAGAATATAGAAACCCCACTTGCAGCAAGGGAAACAACTAATTTAGAAGTATCCATACAAACTGAAATCAATGTGCTAACACTCGGGTACAATATATGTTGACTACCCCACAAACTGTAGACATTTGAAGTCTTAAGATGCTCTAACGAGTATCTTCAGGAAGAACTGTGTCTCTCCTCACTTTCTATTCTTGCTCTCCCTCACATTCTCCCGTTTCTTATACAGCTTCTCAAGTTGCCGCTTTGCTTCACAGTTGGGGAAGTTTGTCAAATCATAGTAATGAGGGGCTATGTCAATCAACCTGCAGATAAATTTAAAAGGACGGCAAAAATAACTATATAAAATCCAACTAAGAATTCTTAAAGCTGTAAAAATATCCACAAAACATGTAATTACATAGATCAAACTTCAAGAGTCTCTTTTCAACTAAAGTATCAGTTGATTATTCTCAATTGAACTAAGAAAACCTTTATCTTTGCCATGAAGAACCGACAAAATAATTGCCAATGACAAAATTATTTAGAACATCTTCTTTTTGTTCCATTGTGCGCTTCATGGCAGTTGGCAGACCCACCAAGTCCACCAACTCCTCCCATTGAGATTCACACCAATAACCACCCACAAATACCTCAACCACAAGGCCACCAGGCCAACTGTCGCCCTACACCAACTTTCTTAGGGAAAAAAAGTATCATCACAAGATCCATGGAGTCACAGTTTCCCTGAATTAGCGTGCGCAATTGAACAAAACAAAAAAAGTGACAACTTGAACAGCCAAAAAAAAAAAACACTATTTCGCTTTTAATTGGAATTTCTACCTCGAAGATATATTTACGAAGTTGTACGTATAAACATGTTGTGAGAAAGCTTCTTGTAATGGAAAGACGGTTTTCTCCCCCTGGTAGAACACAAACCTAGGCATCCAAGTCTAGAATTACCAGTACACAGAAAACAAGCACCAAGAAATTTGCATCTATCAAAACCCCCCAAACCCCCAAATAAAAAAGGAACCCTCTGTATCCTAAAAATTATCCTAGAATCAACGGAGACAATTCGCATGGTGTGACACAACGTCCAAGCAGCTGGAAATGAATTTACACGAAGTAAATAAAAAAGTTCTTTTGAGGTCTCTCTTGATTCTACTACATGAAAGATCTACATGAAAATGTTTATTTAATTTATGTGCTAGACGCGTGCATGTTAGCAGAATCAAAGAGGTGACAAATAAAAAAAGAAACACAAAAATATGCAGAAACACAGTCGAATGGCATGAACAGGAACTTACCATTCACCACGAATATCAGTTACTGTACGGATGAAATTTCTGCTTGTTAAGACATATTCATTGTAGATAACCCACTCTGGCTTATGGTCCAAGCAATTTGAAGGATGCAAATGAACAACCTGCATGCAAAAACACACAAATTTAAAAAAAAAAAACAAACAAATGATTCAGCATTTGATAACATGTTTTCGAGCTTCCAACTACAACAAAACACATTTTCTATAATTACATACTTGATTGTCTTTCACAGTAAGATAGTGCCCGGTCCGCTCTAGATGGGCAACCTGCATGAAATATCCAGCTAGCATAGCCTTTCTAATGTTGATGTAGTAATCACGGCTATTGAAATCTGTGCTGCATAGCTTGAGGTTGAACCTGGCCATAATGCGAGCTAGCTGCTGTCTAACATTATCTGCAGATTTCAATGCTCTTTGATTGACAAAGTTCTCATAACACCATTGTGGATCCTCCTCTGAAAATAATAGAAATTCAAAACAAATATTAATACCAACAAAAAAGATGAAAAGATAGGATATAAGATCATAGGAGATCAACTACAGAAACTTACTATTTTGTTTGTACGCGTGATACACATTCAAGAGAGTAAGATGATCCCCATCAATGTGACCGAACCGAGCTTTGGCTTCATCTGCAGCTTTTTGGGCCTCCCTAGGCCGGACAAAGCAATTGGGTACTATAGAAAAAATTGGTTATCACAGAGGAGGCCCACGGAAGAGGTCAGCAGATGCATAGAGGCGAGACACCATTTGCTTGATGAGAGAATACTGAGAAACTGCAACTATCTGCATCAGCATTTACTTAGAAATCCTTGGTACATGCCCGCAGGAGGCATGAAACCCAGACTAGATGCTGATGACAACCTAAGCAGACACACACAACCACCACATACATGAATGCGTTAGCACTCATGTATGCAGTAGAATGTCTGACATCACAGTGCATAGAAGCATATCTATGCATGTGAGGAAAGAGTGAACTTCACAACCAGTGAAGTACACACTTAAACCAAAGTGAATCTACTTATATGTAGAACTGGGATAACATCCCAAACCGATACAATAAGAAAGCAATATTAAGAGTGGATACCTGAAAGCATAGCAGATATAGAAAGGATTTCATTTGAACAGTTGAATTCAGGGCTAACAACAAGCATTTTTGCCATCTGAGGATCCAGTGGAAGTTCACTCATAATTTCACCCAACTTGGTCATGTTCCCATCATCATCCAAAGCTCCAAGGTAATTCAAGACCTCCAAAGCTCTCATCAGTGTTTCTGGAGCAGGTGGATCCATAAAATCAAAATGGACGAGGTCATCTATTCCCAGTTTCTTCAAAGTAAGGACTGTGTTAGCGAGATTGGACCGCAATATCTCTGGATAGGTTTGTGGTTGGAGATCATTATGGAAACTCTTTTCAGTGTAAAGCCTGAAACATTTTCCTGGTTGTGTTCTTCCAGCACGTCCTGATCGTTGGTGAGCACTTGCCTTTGATATAGGAGATACCAAAAGAGACTCAACACGAATTCTTGGGTTATAAACCTTTTGTTTTGCGAACCCTGGATCAATAACATATACTATGCCATCAATGGTTAAAGATGTTTCCGCAATATTTGTTGATACAACTATCTTCCTTCCGGCGGGGCCACCCTCCACTGCAGGTGGTGGAGCAGATTCAAAAATCTTCTGCTGCATAGCTGGAGGAAGCGTGGAGTACAGAGGAACTACTTTAACAGGACCCACCTGGTCTCCCATGTTACCTGTTTCTTTCGTTATCTTGCGACATGCATCTTCAATCTCCTCTTCTCCAGTAAGAAAGACAAGTATATCACCAGGAGGTTCACACATGTGAATCTGTACAACAGTGCGTATGGCTGCTTCCAGGTAATCCCTTTCCGGATCCTGAGTGTAAAATATCTCCACCGGGTGAAGCCTTCCAGGGACTTTCATGAGTGGTGCACTGCTAAAGTAACCCTGAAACTTTTCGGCCTCAAGTGTAGCACTCATCACTACTAGTTTCAGGTCTGGCCTATTTTTCAACACTTCCTTCAGAAGCCCAAACAAAACATCTGTTGCCAAAGTTCTCTCGTGAGCTTCATCAAGAATTATCACTTTGTATCTCTCCAAGAGCGGATCTGTCATGGCTTCTCTCAAAAGCATACCATCGGTTAAGTACCTGTAGTAGAAGAAAACATACACCAAGCTATTACGGCCTTAGAAGACTTAGGAAATTTTTGAAATACATAAAACGAAAAAGAGGTATAACCAAGAAATTTACATCAATGGAACAAAAATATTACTTTAGAACTGTTCTAGCACTGCTGCAGTCCTCAAACCGAATACTATAACCTACTTCCTCTCCAATAGTTACATCCATTTCTTCGGCAACTCGGCGCGAAACAGACATTGCAGCCACCCTCCTCGGCTGGGTGCATCCAACCATGAACTTCCTACGCTTGTCTGCGGTCTCTATCTCTATTGCGTCAAGAACAAACTGAGGAATCTGTGGAAAAAGAAACTAAAAAGTCAAGATCTAAACTCAATAAAGAGAAGTCTGAGCCAGCAACCAAATATAAGACCAAACCAGGTCAATGGGTGCAACCTAATTATGAATACAAGCAAACCTTTGGCACAGACATTTACAGGCTTAGGTGCGTCAACAGAAAAGGTAAGCAGAGGAAAGAAAGTAGCAGATAAGGTGAACAATTGCTAGTTTGCACCGTGTAAAATCTAAAATAACTTCAAAAGGTGTGAAATTATATAGTGAAAGCCATCTAAAACTCAATCTTCAGGACCTATTGCATTGTAGCTATTTGGGCAATTCACTCAAAAGATTGAAGCTTATCGGAAAGCCAATAAATACTATTTTTTTGTTAAATAAAAGGTTAAACAATAAAATAAAATAAAATTACCAAAATCTAATGAATTGGCAAAATTACAATACTTTTGGATGCTAACCTGAGTGGTTTTACCACTACCAGTTTCACCAACTAGAATTAGAGTTTGATTTTCCTTGAGAGCCTGCAAGAACTCCTCTTTCTGGTGCCACACTGGGAGGGTCTTCCTCTTCTCCAGAATCTCGTAATATCTCTGCGAATAGGGCCTTCCATTCCATTTGTTTATTGTCGATACCGCCGTGTCGGCCAAGGCGCCGTTGGACTTCTTTGCCGAGACCGCTGCCTCGTCAACCACGTCGAACAAGCTCACCTTCCTCTTCCTCTCTGTTCCCATCTACCTAACGTTATCCAAATGGTCACCCGAATTCAGATAATACTCTCCACCAATCGAGAGTAGTATGTTAGAATTTGGAGAATCGGAAGCTAATCGCAAGACTGGGATTGAGTAAAGGGTTGGAGTCGAAACCCTAGAGAGCGAAAGAAAGAGGAATCAAGAAGCTAGGGTTGGTCTAATTTTATATATGGAGGCATTCATGGTACTATTCTGGATTTAGTTATTGTCGGCATTTAACGGCCTACTTACTATCTGGGCTTTAGTTATTGGCAAAATATAGGATCAGGCCCAAGTTTTAAAATGACAAAATGTAATAATTTTCTTTCTGGAACTTCTTTTCATTTTTTCATTTTATAAGGTTGTGTTTGGTACACCAAATTAGATTAAGGTGAATTATATCTTTTGTTAAAATAAATGTTTTAAGCTAATTGGATCACATAATACAGAGTGAGAAGTAGCACTTTTAAAAGTAAATTCACTTGAAAAATTCCTTAATTTCTATCTACAGAAAAAGTGCATTAGTAAATAGTTATTTATGGATTTTTTGGTGTTGTATTTTGCTCCCTCTATGAATGTCAAGAATTTTTTTTCTTTTTCGGAGTTCCTAAAATGAATTGTACTCTTTACTTTATCTATCATGCTATGTGAGAGTGCGTCATTCGGAGTGTCAACTCCGGATGTACACATAGTATTATTATTGCTTCATAGTTAAATTTGAAAAGACTACACGGGCAAACGCATAGATATTCTGTAAAAGACACTTTTAGGGGCAACAAAGTAAATGGGGGCATTGGGAGTCCAAGGTCTGTTTTTCCTTTAGCTTATTGAGTCTCGTTTGTTAGTCATTCTTTCAAAAAAAAATTTCTCGTACTCATTTTTCAATCACATGTTCTCACAATAAAATATTTTTCACGTAAATTCAAAGTTTTTTAATAACTTTTTAATTACGCATTCTCTAAAAATTCTTTTTCAAAATTTATTTAAAAAAAAAAAAGAAAAAGAAAAAGAAAGTTGTCAAATAGGGGCTGATAAAAAAGATTTTTGCTAAGTGTACATCGGAGTGTCAACTCTGGTGTACAAGCCCCCGCACAATAAGGGGGCCCGCAATTTTTTATTGAACGCGGACCCCATATTGTGAGGGGTTAGCAAAACTCGATACAAAATTGGTTATGATTCAATGGTAGAACTCTCTTGTTTTGGTCTAGGGGATTGAGTTTCAAATCCTAACAACAACGGAAAATTGGGTGCCATTTGTCTTCAAAAATTTATCCCCAAACTTTAAAATTGAACTTTTCAATCCCAACATTTGCTTTCATTTACGTTTTTAGTCCTTTTTTTTTTTTTTTACATAATTTCATTAACTATAATGTTAAATTCTCTCATGTCAAATGCATAAACAAATTTTTTGACAAGTAAAGTTGATAAATTATTATTTTATATATTTTTATGTACGAAGTTGATCAAACGTAGACAACTCTGTATGTTTTTTACTAAAGTTTATAAATAAAATATGTAGTTTTCATGTTTTCTTCGTATACTATTCTTTCTATCAATAATCGATATATTACCAGTCGTCGATCACTTTAGCAACGATGAAAGCTATAGGCTCTCCAAATAAAAAACTCTAGCTCTGCCACTTTTTGGAATTACTTGTTGTAAAATGAAACTAAATTAGGGTTTAATGTAAATGACG
>CAIGRN010136526.1:0-12099 GCA_903798345.1 Fraxinus anomala
GATACTATTTAATAAAAAAAAAAAAAATCTCAAAAATTGGGGGCACCCTCGGTTCCGCCAGTGTCCATTCATCACAGTAAATATAAGATGTCTGAGATTTACGGCAAGCAATTTTTAAAATATAAACCAAAACTCCATTAAAATCATTTCACTTGCATCCTAAATTAGGTATCGAAATCGATTTGATAGTCCCACCTTAGCAAAATGATGAGTTGACTTTCTCACAGCGTTTTATGCTACAAAGTTAATAAAATACTAGACAATAACATTGTGTTACAAATAAAATTAAAACAAACATTTTTTTTTAAAAATAATCAAGACAGTGCTAAAATTGGGTATATTAACCAAATGATTAACTCCGTCTATAAACCTTTTACACTAAAAGTTGAATGATTCTATCGATTTGTATGAATTTTCGAAAAATGCAATTTTTTTTAGCTAATATAACTTATTACGGACCGCTACAGAGTTTGCTTTGTGAAATTATACGATGATGGATCACATAAAATGTATAGTTAAAAAATCAGTACTGTTATGGGTCCAACCAACGAAGATCTTAATTCAGGATTGTTCCATATATAATTCAAGTTTCTTGACGGAGTACTTTACATACCTCTTTAGAGGTTTCTTGATGAAATTTTTAAGATAGAAATTAGAATAATACATGAGTCCCAATCATCAACGGGGTCTTGACCATCATGATGTCGTACTCGAATTAAAAACAGGATAAAGATGCACATTAATGTGATATGATCACCAATTTATTTGGGAGCTAAAAAATTTATTCGTAATTCGATGAGATCGAATCAAAATGTAGTGAAGAGTGATGGATACAAAGCTTAGTTTTAGTTTATTTAAATAAACTATGCTATAATTGGAAATAAGGGGACCAGATCCGAAATAATATATATTGTTGGGGAAATAATATAGTATTACAAAAATTTTATCCCCAATATTTGACTATTTTGATTTTTTTTAAGAAAAAAATCGCAATTCTTTTTTAAATGAATTTCCATACGCGGCTAAGACACCTTATTATCTCCATTAACACACACTACACACGCTCTTCTTCACACACTTTCATGTATATATAGATATAGATATTTTCTCTGTCACGCACTGATCTGTGAATATTTCATTAGCCATGGCGCGCCGATCCAAGCCGAATCCGATATTCACTCTCTTCATCTTCCTGATCCTTTGTGGATTCACCTACGGCCGTTTCATTTCTGACAGTCCAGATCTCGTATCGGACGGGGTTCATACACGCGCCACCAAGTTGCCTTCCTTTCTCCGCCTGTACGCGGCGGAGGAGACATGTGAACAGACGTACGGGTTCATGCCGTGCACCTCTACGGCGCTGGGAAATTTATTCCTAATTATAGTTTATGGTTTCCTGATGTTCCAGGCTGCGACGTATCTCACCACTGGTAGTGAGCTTTTGCTTGAGATTCTCGGTCCGGGAATTGTTGGTGGTCTTTTTCTCCCTATTCTCGGAGCTCTTCCTGACGCTATGCTTATCCTCGGTACTAATCAATTTTCACTGTTCCATCGCACATTCACAGTTTTCTTATTTTTTTATTTTTATTTTTTGTCTAATTATTTTATTAAATTTACTGTGCTTTAGTTTTCGTTATCATGAGAGTACAGGAGACATAAAGGTAAAGTGAACATCATAATAAGTAAACATTTTCAATCATGCTAACGATTGAAATGTTTTATCCTGTCAGTTAAAAAAAAAAATGAAAAAGAGTTCTAGAAATTCTCAGTTTGAGTAGAAACTTGATACATAGCGTGGTGTTAAGAGCAGATTGTCTGAAGATTGAGTTGCACTGATACTGTATAACATGCATAATAATTTTTATTTGCTTTGATTAATATCAGAAGTTGAAAAAGTAAAACATAGGAGTCTCAGGCATGACCGTTACGTCTAAGAAGCTGAAAATAATTAGTTTTGGTCTTTTTGATTGTTTTAAAAGTAAATTCCCATTTTTTATCTTTCGTTTGTATTTAACCGCTTGATGTAGTAAATCAGATTAGGAAATTTGCGAACTTGATTTTCATCTTCTCCAATGTTTTACGTTTGAAAAATGTATTGAAATATTCTCTTAATGACTTCTTTAAATGAATTTGCGTTTTAAGTTTAGTAAATTTGAATGAATGATAGTCGAAAAAGATTATTATGGTTAATTCAGTCCAAAACATCTTGCCCACTCCTCAACAATAACTTTTTGTACTCTAGTGTTTGCCATCTCATGTTCTCTCTTTCACACAGAGGTTTAATCTTTTCTAGCATTTTGTCTCCCTTAAAAAAAATTGAAAGTTCGGTTGACATCTTGTTCTTTTCTTAAAATTTACAATCCATTTCATGCTATACATATATTGTGGAAGTTGATAGTTTTTTCAAATTTTGCACCCATTACCTTTTAATCAAGAATTACACACAATAGTGCTATACCTGCCCCATTGCTAATAGACCAAGCTATGCTGCCAGGGCCACGTGGGTCCTGGCAGGATGGATAAATGCTAATTATGTTGTCTTTTCAGTCTCTGGGCTATCTGGAAGTAAAGAAACTGCTCAAAGCCAGGTCTCGGTCGGAATGGGTCTACTGGCTGGGTCAACAGTCATGCTTCTTACTGTAATATGGGGCACCTGTATTGTTGTTGGGAAGTGTGACATGCAGAATTCTATTGCAATAGACTCACAAGATACAAGAGGCTTTAGTTTAACTGGTTTGTATCTATGATTTTCATCAAGACTCTTATAGCTCATTTAAATATTGTAACAGCCGTCACAGTATGTTCTCGTGTCTGTTTTCTATGCACGCTTTATGTTCATAGTAGTTATATTAACGTCTGGGCGATGCTTGCTTGTCAGTATCAGTTTTTTCTATGGGGTTTTTCCATTAATTTTGAAGTTTGATCTTGCTGCTTAAATGCTAAAACTGCAAAATTGTGTGAGAACTGTGGCCTGATTGAATTAAGAAAATACATTTGTTTTAATGGCCTAGTCTGAAGTTATAAAGTTTATATGATACTGCTACTACAAATTCCAATGAATAATTTTCCCGAGTGATGAAGTGTTGGGTTGTCAGTTGTCACAAGCCTTACTTTTTATTTTTGTCGTCGTTATTGGGAGGGGAGGTAGTTCTTCTTTGTGAGGGAGGGAGGTAATAATAGTACCCAAGTACTTGACGTTGTTCCTCATCTTTCTCACTTGGGTTATTAACTCAGAGTTTATCTTGACTAACATTGGCCTTCTCCCTTTCCTCATCCGCTTTCCTATCTTCATCATCTTGTTGTGCTTCATATTAATACTCTTGATAATATTTAATTTCTAATCTGACATCCATGTCTCCACATCCTTTTCCCATTTCTGGATGGGGCCAACACACCCTATTTGTAATGGATGCCATGGTTATTGAGTAGCCAGTTCTTATTGACATTTTTCGTTAGATTTATTTCCTCTCAAATAGCTATTCATTTCTATTGATTGCTAGCCATATCTGTAAGAACGAGCTTGGGAAGTTTTACTTTTGATAAGATGTTCATATATTACAGTTTAATTGTCCATGCAGGTTCTGGTGTTTGTACTGATATCTGGACAAGTTATGCTAGCATTATGATGGCTATAAGTGTGATACCATTTATTGTTGTCCAATTACCACAAATTCTCCATTCAAATTCAGGAAGACACTTAACTGTCCTGATTGCTCTTATTATGTCTGCCTCATTTATGATCTCCTATTGCCTTTACCAGGTATTTGCATATTTCAATTATTCTGGTTTGCCAATTTATCTTCATTCTCACTTGGATATTATATTCTTAAATTGCAATTCAGTTACGCTCTTATAAGCTTCTCTAGATTATGGTAGCAAGGTTCCTTAGAATCCAAATTCATGGTGGCCTAATCTTTTAGGAATAATATAAGGCGCATTTGTAATAATACTATGGTGAAAGTCCAAAATAGTTTTTACAATATTTGGTAGTGAAACTCATAAATCACAAGGTTCCTCGATGTTAATTTATTGTTGTAATCCATTTTCCTAATGCATATGAAACGACTTTAGCAAGCTAGTGAAACAGTTTGTCGCTTTAAATGTACTCCATGGTACCTATGGATTGATAAAAAATTGTGTTCCACCATTTTTTCTATCCGGTCCATGCTGATTTTTTGGATTAATTAAATGATTTCAACTGCAGCAGCTTTTTCTTTTCAGCACTTTCTGTCTGTTATGTGGCTCACTACTCTTTTCCATTTTCTCAATATTTAACCTTTCTTTCGAACTTTTTGTGCAGGTTTTTCAACCCCGGGTACAGAGGAGAAAGCTTGCTTATGCAAAGCATAAGCATGTCATATCAGGAATCTTGAAGCATTTGAAAAAGCGTGCCTTGGGAAGGCTCTCCACCGAAGATGGAAAACCCGATGAAGAAGTGTTGAAGAAGTAATTTTATTTTATTCTTTGCTTATATGTCCAGCATTTTTATTTCAGCTTTTGGTTTTGGCTTGTTTTGTTGACGTCTGTCATGTCCTCTTATATGGCAGGCTGTTTAAGGCAATTGATGCGAATCAGGATGGATACCTTTCACGGACTGAATTAAGAGCATTAATTGTTGGAATCCAGTTCAATGAGATTAATTTGGATGAGAGTAATGCTGTGGATAAATTGATTGAGGATTTTGATAAAACACTTGACTCTCAAGTCGATTTCAATGAGTTCATGGCTGGAATTGAGAGATGGCTTTTTGAGGCCGGCAGGGCCAAAGTTCTAAAGAATGTTGGTCCTGATACAAGCAAGTATTTAGATCATTTTCACGAGGTATGTCCCTGTATAGTTAACTTTTGTGAGTCTAACAGCTAATGAGATTGGGACTCATGGAAATCTTGTCACAGCAAACAAAGAGAGAACACGATCGTTTGGGTGATCAAAGTGATGAGATCGTCGAGGGTGTGGAGAATCCCAGAGCGACCTCAATCAAGGCTGCTTTGCTTTTGCTGCTGGGAACTATTATTGCAGCTGTATTTGCCGATCCTCTTGTAGATGCTGTTGATAATTTCTCAAGTGCTACAAGCATTCCTACTTTCTTCATCTCATTTATTGCGCTGCCACTGGCTACCAACTCCAGTGAGGCAGTGTCGGCAGTTATATTTGCCAGCCGGAAAAAGCTAAGATCTGCCTCCTTGACATTCTCAGAGGTTCGCTGCTTTCTCAATTCTCACATATTAGTCAGATAGTAACCATGATAGCCGCAATTTAAGATGACTGCACTTATTTCGTGACACTTTGGCCCCACCTCCGCTATATTTTATTAAAGCAAAACAAGAAACGCCAAATGAAATTGATTTAGGACTCAAAAAGCACTTATTAGATCAGGCAGTGTACATTTGCATTAGCTAATTTCGGCCATGGATTGATTCAGGATCTCTACATATTCTTCCGGGAGAGGGGTTGGGGGTTTGCTCGCAACTATTTGAATTCGTTTCTTGGCTAGCTATTTTCTTTAATTTTGAGTCTTGTCATTGTTCTCTTGAAATGGGGAGTCGATTTTACTTTTAAATTGATTCAACAATTGATTTTAACAAGACTACTAGCACTCATCATTTGCTCAATAAGTGAGCCTCTTGATGAGAGAATTTGCTCAACAACCAACTCCAATTCTTTGCTGCCTCGTTTATCACTTCAATCACGTGTTCTGAAAAATGTATTAGAAACTATCAGGCTCATCATTTATTTCTTTGTTCCAAAGTAACTTATACACACTTTTAAGACATCACTCCTAAAGCTGCCGGTTTAAACAAAAGAATATTTTAGGTAGAACTTGTTCAAGATTCATGAGCATTTGAACATTGTCCAAGTAACAACGTTAAATTTGCAGTTATATGGAGCAGTAACTATGAACAATACCTTGTGCCTGACGGTCTTCTTGGCCCTCGTTTATGTAAGAGGGTTGGTTTGGGACTTCTCGTCTGAAGTTCTTGTTATATTGATTGTGTGCATTGTGATGGGAGTCTTTGCCAGCATTCGCAAAAGTTTCCCTCTCTGGACGTGTTTTATAGCTTTCTTGCTGTATCCTTTCTCTCTGGCCTTTGTGTATGTCCTTGACTACGTCTTTGGTTGGTCGTAATCATTTGGTGGCTTGATGAATATCTATCTTACCTTTTCTCTTACCTTTTTTTTCTGATAAGTTAATCTTCCTTAGTTCTTTAACTTTGTAATGTGGAAGCCGTGTTTTTTCGGTTCTTTGTACTTTTGAAACAGTAATATGTCTGTTAGGAAGAAGCCATCATATCTACTTGTGTTGTAATAATCTGATGAACTGATGAAGATTTGTAATATACTTGCAAATTATCAGAATAAGTATTTTCTTGCACACCAGTATCAGCAATAGCGACTATTTAAAGCAGGAATAACAAAAAAAGGAGTCATACGGATCGATCTATGGTCCCCAAACACTGTTTTAGTGTTTCACCATCGTCACGACATTTATCAACACAAACTTCCGATTTCCCGAAATATCTCGTTCAAATAATGAGGTATCAAATTCTGCTCTAACCGCAAGTCCTCTTGATCTGGTGAAGTACGGGGGTTTGTTTTCATGAAAATCTATGCTTTGCTAGAAAATGAAATAGTTAAATAAGAAGAAAATTGAGGGTAATTTGGGAACTACGAAACCTGAGGAAATTAGGGAAGCTGACGAAGCCATTGTTGAGGTGTGTTGAGAAGCACTGAGCAAAGGCCGCTCGAGATGTACAAAAAGTAGTAGTTTTGACTCTTGCTAAAACGCGATTTCTATAAAAGAGTAACTTGGGCTTTGCACATAGTCGTAGGTAGATCTCACCATTTAAACCATATAAAAAAGAAAAAAGAAAATAAAATTAAGCTACACAGATAAAATTTCAAATTTAAGGCTCATTTAAGCCCCTATTTCATAGGGATTAATATCTGAATTTTATCTAATTCAAAGTTAATAATTAATTTTAATCATATAATTCATGAAACTCAACTTTTCAACATATTTCATCAATTTTTATCAAAATCTACTAAAACTTTAAATTTAATTCCCACTAAGCAAGGGCTAAAGTAGGCGCGACAAAATACCTTGCCTTTACCCTTGTCCTACCTCCATGGCCGAGATAGGGGTGGGCCTTGCCCAAGCCAAATAAAAAAAATTGGTTATAATCCATTTTTTTGACTGTCCAATCCAGTAGTTCCCCGTACTATTGAATCCTAGCTCCGCCACTGCCTGCCTCACAAAAATCCCAATGGGACAGGCCATCCCATGCCCCGGTGCCATCTCTAATTTGAAACAAGACGAGACAAAATCATAATCAGATGTACACAAGTCACATGCTAGTTTGTTGCCAATACTACCAACCAAGTAAATGAAACAGAAAACATCAAAAGGTTTGGTAGAGCCACCACCAAATTTGCTTTTACATAGCTTCAAACAAACAAAATATACTCTTCCTCTCTTCTTTTTCCTATTAATGCCAACATTTCTTCATTTTAAGGATCCATCTTACATACTCAGCTCCACATTACAAATGCAATCGCGAAAACTTGAAAAGGACCAACTCAAGCCATTTAATGGAGACATCGTACACTTGCACGGATAAGACTACCATAAGACTTGAGCAAGTCTCTATAGCTTTAGATTGAGATCGATTGCTTCTTGTTTTTCTCCATTTCCATTGACGACATAGGTTGTTCCTTGTCCAATTTGTACCTTGGATGGGAAAAAGTTAAAAGGCGGCCGTTCCATCAACCTTGCGCTTGGATCTTTTGCACTTTCCTGACAATGGAATAAAAGTAAAAATGTCAAGGCAATGAAAAAATTCATGATATGTAAATTACGTATTGTTTCACACCTGACTGCGAATGTATTCAAAATCAGATAATTCTTGCCCTTGCTGGCCTGAATAAGCGAATGGATTCTTATGCTTTTGGTTCAGAAGAGAAGAAGAAGCTGCGGCCAAAGGAGGAGCCAATGTGAGAAAATCCCCATTCAGTCCTCTATTTTCTCTGATTAGTTCACATGGAATTCGCTCAGGGAGAGGATTTGAGGTTGAAGGGCCCTCTCTGAAAAAGTCGTTTAAGAAACCCCGTTAGCATACTCTGCATATATTCAAGAAGTCAGACTAGCACATGAGATACCTGCTGTATTTTTTTATGCTCGGTTCCGTCTGTGTAGTGCATCCATTGCTACATGAACATGATTCATCTGAACCCGATATGGTAATTAGATGGCGGGTATGAATGTTTCCCTGGAAAGAAGGGGCCGGAGGAGTTTCCATAGAGAAGGGATATGACCTCTTAATGCCAACTATCTACATTTTGAACACAACCAAATTAGATAAGCTACTAAAAGTTGATGGACCTTCTGCTCGATCCCTACTAAAAACTATGAAGGGAAATTGAAGTTCGGACCGTCAATCATTTTAAAACAAACTTCACAGACAAATTATATCAGTACGTGAACATCCATGAGTGTCCCGGATTTCAATCATAGATAAAACAGAACCATCTCTATTCAAAACTGAATTAGAAATTAAACCATCCTAAATTATATGATAGGAAACCCCAGAAATTCAGAATGATGTTTAGTACATTATGCGAGATTTCACTTGACAAAACAAAAGTAATGTTCTCTTGATTATAGTCATAAATTATAAATAAATAGGTATACCTTCTCCTCCTCTGGCCAAAATGGTCTATAATTGTTGCCAATATAACTTTGGTTTGAAGGGGGCTCCATCTGAATATTCAGCACAGATGATGATGAAATCCCTGAAGAGGCATTCACCTGCAAATTGATGTTTTCAACAATACAAAGCCAAAAACTACATATAAACATATGTGAACTGATTAAAATTGACACTGGAATAATTTGGCCTACCATTAATGAAGAAGCAGGTGGCTGGAATGGATGTACTCTTTGTGGTGCACTCAAAAGCGGCAGAACCCTGGTGGGATTCGACTCATATGAAAAATTCTTACGAGGCTGAATGGTGAATCCTTGAAGATCGCTCCCTTCAAGATTGTACTCACCATTCCACAATCTAGGCCAACTGCTACCCGAAATCGCAGCCATTCCAATTTCCCCACCGACATTCAATGATTTTGAGAGTTGAACTGAATTCGGATGTAAAAACTCAATATTTGGGATTGATTGGGCAAGATTATACGAAGAATTAGGCGAAGGGAGATCATTTGGTGATGGTGGAGCTAATGAATGTGGAGGAGGAGAAATATTAGGCCTAAAATTGGCTTCACTATGTGAAACAATTGATTTGGCCAGAAGATTAGCTGCTTGTAATTGTAAAGCTGCATCTTTGTTTTGTTGTTCTTCTAATCTAATCTTTTCCAGTTGAGCCACACCTAATCCTCTCTGAGGAACTTTTTTTTGCTTCACCTTTTTCGATCTACCACTACTATTACCACCACCCTCTCCGCCGCCGCCGCTATAACTGCTCCTATGGATATTTTCTTCTCGACCCATTTTTTCTCTCAGCCATCAAAGTTAAATATAAATCTTGGAATTTAAAGGGGAACCCAAATGCAGTATTATATAAGGCAAGCCATCCACCATATCCTCTACTATATTCTTGAGATACCCAAAATCTGAAAAATTACAAAATCTGAGGGTTTTTGAAATGGAAAATCTAATAAGAATTTAAAGAAGTAAATCTCCATTCAATAGATTACATAAAATATATGTAGCCAAGAATACCATTACAACTTCATTTCTTTGACATATATATACACACGTAAAAACAGAAGTCATTAAAGAGAGAAATTAATGGGAGAGAATCTGAGAGGTTTCGGATTTTTCTCAAAACCCAGTTGTCTGAGCGACAGATCAGATCATTTATATTAAATTATGAAAATGAAATCAAAGATTTTCAAAATTTAAACTTTTTAATGCGAATCCAAAGCAACCGATTTGAATGGTTTGACCCTCGCTAATAAATTCTAATTTCTCGCCCAAATTTTCGCTCCATGACCTTTCCTTTCAAGACCGACTCTCTCTCCAGTTTAGCCCTATGATTTTCTTTAGCATAGATTAATGGTGTTTTTCCTAAAGTAGCAAAGTGTGAGAGACAAGGTTTAATTATCCATTTTTGTAGCAAACAAGGATGTGTTTTTTCTTGGGTTTTGCAGCTTTTGAAAACAATGCATGGAGTGGGGTCCTTAAAACGTTCCTCTGCATCATTTTCGTGCAGAGGGAATGCTTGGCTATACTTCAAATTAAATTATAATTTAGTCCATGTTAGAGTCACTTTAAATTTTTCAACTTCATTTTCCTATTCATTTTCAATCACATATTTTTTAATAAAATAATATTTTTCATCACATCAATAAAAAAATATGAAATTAATTTATTGTTGAATTTGAGGAAAATTTCAACATATATAATTTGAAAATCGCAGAAAATCTCTATATTTGAAACTTTTTGTGTGAAAATACTCGTACCATCAAATTTTCTGTTAAAAATAGTAAAAATGTCAAAATTAAAAAGTAATAATTGTAATTTTAGTATCTAAACTTTTTATCATTTTACAAATTATACTCAAATTTTTTTTTTTTTTTTATATTACCCACAATTTCATAAAAGATGTGTGATTAAAAAATAAAAATAAAAAATATATTTTGAAAAAATAGTTCAAACAAGCTCTTACTTTATTAAAAATAAACTTTATTTACTTTTGACTAACATAACTAAAGTTAAAGTGACTTTGAAGCTTGACAAAAGCTCAATCTATTATTAAGCTCATGTTTGGTTAGAATTAAATAAAAAATAATAATTTATTTTAATCATATATTTTATAGAATCACATATTCACAACATAATTTTTATTTGTTGTACAATATTTTAATTGTACTTATGGTTTTTAATCTTTTCATATTATTAAATTTATAGTGTGTTTGATTGCATTCATTTTCTATGAAAAATGTCAAATTCCCATCAAAATTCGTACTTTGAAGTGTTTAATTGCTATGTTTTACTATAAAAAATATTTTCTAACTTTTAAAAATATGCCTAATTTTCCTCGTATTTAAGAAAAACATTTTATTAGAAGGGAGTATATTTTCATTTTCCTCAATACAAGAAATTTATATATTCTTTTCTAAAATATATTTTTCATGTCAATCAAACACACACTTATATCTCTCACGATTTTTTATGTCATTTTTATCGTCAAATTTTTCATTAATTAATACGTTTTGTATTTGATAATCGTTTTATGTCTAAAAGTTCGTTGAAATAGCCTAAAAAGAACTTATTTTTCATCATATGTTTAAAAAAATGTATAAACGAAGTGCGAAAAAATATTTTTTCATCATTTCAAAACATACTAGACATACTAACTAATAAAATGTTGAAGATAAAAATTCGATGGAAAAAATTAAAAAAATAATTACTACAATAAATAAATTGAGAAATTTAATTATAATTAAAATATGATGTATTAAATAAAAAATTGTGACGACAATATAATAACAAAAGAAATAACCCATTCTTTCTTTCTTTCATTATGAAGTTTTTCTAGCAAGTCATCATGAAGGTTTTAGAATGTTCTATAAACTTAGGATAAGTTTTACTTTTTCTTGGAAATAAAGGATAAGTTTTACTCTATTAATCAATCAGTGGCACACAACATAGGAAAATGGTGACTTGTGGAAGTGATATGACAAAGTTAAATGTAATAGTAATGATATGATAAGTTTAATTAAATGTAAAATTATATGATTTATTTAATTGAATATTTTATTTAATGTCAGTAGTGATATCACCTAAATTAATATTATTATCAGTGATGATAAATAGCATTACTCGAAATATAAATACATTTTATGAAAAGTTCCTAAAATTTAGAGGCCGTAGATAACTTAACTGCGTCATTTTTATCGAGATTGAACTCATTCTACTTTTAAGCAAATAATTTGTAACACGTCATTTTCCATATTTAATGTTGCATGGTTAAGTTTGAAAATGGTCGAGATTTTTTTTTTTTAACTTTTTAACCATTGCTTAATTTTGAATATTTGAAAATTACTTGTGTCACGTGCTAATTTTCAATTACACATTCATAT